>JAPCYS010004041.1:0-29012 GCA_028641055.1 Alopecurus myosuroides
AATTTAAATTGCGGTGGGGCCCACGTGTCAGCTGATTCATTTAAAAGAAATTAAATAAAACATGGCCGTTGACGTGGGCATGACGTCATGGTGACATCATCCCAGGGCTGGAGCTCACAATTGCGATGAAATCCGTCGATTCCTCGCGGTGTTTTGGAATCGGTTTACTCCACTAGCTAGAGCAGAGCGAGGGGGTTCTGGTGGTGCTCGCGGTCGACCAAATGGTCGCCCGAGAGCTCTCCGGCGAGCTGCGGCGCAGCGGAGGACCACGGCCGGCAAAGACAGAGAGCTGCGGGGGGGGGGGGGGAGAGAGAGAGAGAAAAGGGGAGGCACCAGCGGGTGCAGGGGCTCACCTGAGGACGGGAGCGGGGGGGGCGGCGGCGGAAATCGCCGGCGGCCGTGGCGGATGGCGCCGAGAAATTGGAAGAAGACAAAGGCGGACTTATGAAAACCTCCCTGCGATCTCTGGAAACTGCAAAAAGATCCCTGCTCTTTTTAAAACAGCAGCTTAAAAACTGTTTTGAGGGCTTTTCTCGAAATGGAAGAAATTGGCAAAAATTATTTTTGAGATCCTTATTACATTGGCAACCTCAACATATATTTGTTTGACAAAAATTGCACCATTTTAAATCATAATTTTAAATTAGCACTTTAAGTGATTTTAATAAATTCCCTTATTAAATTTTGATGCACTTGTTTTAAAAACAACCAGGGGTTCAAAATGCATGCATGACATGAACAGGAATACAAACACACAAACTCTTTATTACAAAAAGATGGATGTTACACTGAGACTAAAAGGTTTCTGTCGTATAAACGGTTTCTCTGTCGCGGCAGGATTTGTGTTATTTCTTCGTTTTATTAACCATTTAGTTTATGTTTCAAATTGTGTTTAATTTGTAATTTCAAACATGGTTCCATACACATATTCTACGGTACTACGACATACACAAAGTATACGTAGATGTATATATATATATATATAATATTCGATCTATTGCGAGCATACATATGTACATATACTTCGAAAAAAAAATTATATATATGTATCACATTGAGTTGAACATGGGAAATCACTATCGTGTTCCAGCTAAATCGAGTTCATCGTCCTGCTGATAATGTTCTCCCTTTGGATCAATGACCTCCATCATCAGAAATCCCGCATGTTCCTATTAAATTCCTCGAAGGCGGTCGTTTGATACGAGGTTCTGCCGTACATTCATGATCTATAATGTAAGGAGATAAATATGACATATAAGTTGATAGAAACACAATGCAATTCATATATATGGTAATAAAATAAACTATGAATATTATTTACGTATTTGAATTGTGTTCGTATTATGTCTCCGCTCGGTGATCAACGACCGAATGTACTCGCAGACGTAGTATCCAAATAAATTAGTCTCCGGTGGCTGCTGCAAACCCTTCACCAATTTAAAAGTTAGTTCATCTTTGAATGCACCTCGTGTGACCGATTTGAACCGTTTCCAACACCTGCTCGGTAAGGAAAATGAACAAAGGAGTTACTAATTACTTGATATCATGAAATGAACGAGAAATATAGGCTCATATAACGTAATACTGATTGAAATTACTTCTGCAACATTCCTTTCATTCCTTTCCACTAGGTGTCGTCGCTCCTATTTAATGAGTTCGTGACTTCAACATGAGACTTCTCAATGTTAATGTTTAGAAGAATCTAGTGAAATATGAGGACGTTTACATAAGAAGACGTGAATAACTTATCAATTGCAGTCAACATCGAGTAAGCAAAAAAAAGTATATGTGTGTATAAAGACAAAAACACTCACTGAAAGTTGAGAGGAAAAAGCATTTCGGAAACGAAGTTTTGCTCAACTAAAAATGTGTACAGGTCATTCTCCACGTATTTGGGGTGGTGCTTTAACACATAGTCATTGACGATATATGGGGCAATGAACCCAACTTCGAAGACACTCTTTCTTTTGCATTCGAGCATCTTCATTCTGCATAATAACGTACAAAAGAATTTAGTCAGGATAGCAAGACAAAAGACTTAATTACATTAGTAAAAATCACTTACAAAACATAGCAAGCGACGATCGATTTGTCGAGGGCGTGCAGATTAAATAACTGAAACAATCCCGACATATCAACCATTATGGAGTAAGGTTTGTAGTGATGCTTTGGTCTAACGTTTGCCGTAAACCAGTCTTCCGCGGCCTTAGTGTGTTTTCATTATATACCAATTGTGGAGATTTCGCATATGTGTTGATAGCTCCTATTCCTCCTTAGCATAGACCAGAGGTTCCCCTTTCATATATTGTTGTGCTATCCCAGCCACTGGCACGTCTCCTAAGCCTAACAAGGCACCAATAGACATACCAATTTCGTCAGTACTTTTTTGGGCCTCCGATACAGAAATACTCATCTCTTTACATGAGCTGCCACTCTGGAGTCCAATCGTTGGTTCTTATGCAGTATCTTACTTCATGTAGACGAGAGGTGAATCTTTTAGGACTCTTTGCAGTTATAAGGAATATAAAACCATCGGTTAGAAGAAGAAGGTTGCAACATGCGTTGGAACAAAATTCTTGGCTAGACATGGATGATACTTATTTTATTCTTTCTAGTATAACTATTTTAATTAAGATATTATAGTTATACTTAATTAAAGTGCAAGAGGTTTTACCCATAATATTAAATCATAACATCAAGGTATGGAGCTACTTCTAGCATGTTGAAAACCACTAGATTGGGCGACTCAATGTGACAATTTCTTGTAGTGAGTTTACATGCGCTTATAGACTGAAACTCCTGTATCGAACGAAATATCGGGAATCTTCCAAAGAGTTGGGTTCTACCTTTGTGTTTTGTGTTCCTATGGCCTATCCTAACACAGCCAAGCAACTAGTTCCACATTGCTACCCTCATTCAACGCCGCTACCGTGTGTATTCGTATAAGTCCGGTATTTCTGTAACGGGTATAGGGTTTCACCACAGGGTGGCTCCGGAGCATCGAATAATTAGTAAAAACATTATTATTGGATTCAATTTACTTTTCTTACTAATTTGATATGTTTTTTACATTAATTGAATTAATAAAAAATACCAAATTTAAATGATACTTAGATCGTTATTCCAATAATTAACAATTTTTAAATATTTCAATTATGTTTGAAAATGACATAACTAGCTAGACTTTATTTTTGTGATCATTTTGACATATTATTTATAAATTTGTGATAGTTAATAAATTTATAAACTTTTCTGATCATTTTCAAATAATTACTATTTTATGAACATTACACAAAAAAAATTCAAAGTATTTTTAATGGTATTTATGGTGTTATATGAACCGTTAATAAAAACAGAAGAACCACAAAATATGAGGGGGGAAAAGAAAGAAAAGTGGAGACGCGGTCGGCTTAGTGTTTTTTTTAAATCGAACCCTATCTACACGCGTCCGGAGACAGAAAAAAAAACCTAACTACATGCGCGCGCCACCCCTCCTCTCCCCTGCCTCTCCTCTCCCCTGCGCCGCCCCTCCTTCCCGCCGCCCTGGCCCGCCAACTCCGGCCGCCTCGCCTCGGCCCGCCACAACGCCCCTACGCGTCGACACGCAGCCCCACCCCCGCGCGCCCCACCCGCCCCCGCCACACGCCCCACCTGCTGCCACCATGCGCTCCCTCTACTCTCTCCTCCCGCCGCCACCCCTCTTCTCCCTCCACCCTCCTCCCTCCATCCTCCGCCCTCCACCCTCATCCCTCCACTGCCGCTGCCCTCTTCCTGTCGACTACCGCCGGCGTCCCTCGGCCTCCACTTCTCTGAACGCTACGCCACTCCATTCTGGCGAGGTATGCCCCTCCACTCCAATTTTTTTAGCGTTTTTAATTTGTTTAGTTTAGGTTAATTTTTTCTTAGCGTAGGTTAATTAGATTTTTTGTTAGTGTTAGAAACTTAGGGTTAGAAAAATCGGCGGCGGAGGTTGGATGGGGCGTGGCCGCGGTGACACGCAGAGGAAGCGTTCCTCACCGTGTCCGTGTTGCCACGGTCGTACGGAGGGTGGGACAGAGGGTGGAAGGCGGCAGAGTGTCGGCATAGAGTATTGCTAGTTTAATTAGGTATTGTTTCTATAAATTGTGTAGAAAAATGGTCTTGCTTGTGTAGGTGTTAAATGTTATTTGGTAAAAAATTAGGTGACTTCTACTGTACCTTTTACTACTCAGGTGAGAGGGACTAGTATGGAATTAATGAACGGTTTAGATTCAGTGACCGAGATTAGGCCCAAAAGGCCCAGCAGGCCGTAGTAGTTGGGTGAAAAACTGGCCAAGACAATACGAGCAGGTCTAGGAGCACGCCGCCGCCAGCTCGACAGGCTGCCGCCTCCTTCTCGCACGCGGCGACCGCCTCCACCTCGCGCCCGCCCAAGCATGCTGCCTCCGTCGACGCTGGACGGCGCGCATGTGGAACGTCTCGCTCTCCACACCGGAGGGCGCATCCGCTAGCGCTGGCTGACGCTGCCGAACCACCTCTCGGATCTCCAAATCTTTGTGCACGGAGCCGCCGCCGACGCCACCCCACATGATGCGCTCGGCGCCTTCGGATCTCCCCCACGGCATCCATATCGCTGGCATCAAGTACGTTTGTTATCATATTCTGTTACATAAATTCTGATAGTCGGAGATACTTGCTGCAAATTTGGTTAGTCGGCAAATCAAACAGTTTCTAAATGAGGCTTTATGCATTGCGCGGTGCATTCGTCGACAACCGGTTTGTAGACATAAGTGCATGGTCATCAGACAAATGGTCACAACTCACAACTACTACCTACATCAAGTTTATTCGATACAGCCAAGAGCCAAAGACCAATAAATTAAGAAGATTTGATAATAAACATCATGTCGTTCCATATGAAGATTTAGATATAAGCCCATGCAGTAAACTCCAAATGATATAACATACTATTGGTATGATATTGAGTTAACAATAGTCATTAGTATTGGTGAACAGAACAATTCGTATACAGCAGCTTGTGGGTAACTGGGTGATGCGAGCAGATAGTAAAGCATTAGTATTAGCACAACAGTCATTCAGCCTGTCACACTAGTAGGGAATGGATTATAGCCACCAGCATACTGCTGGCCAACAACATTTTCAGTTGCCCAGCGCTAACAGCACTGGCGAACAGCATTTCTTGTTCGCCAGCGCTTTTCATTGTACCGCTGGCGAACAATCCCTCTGGTTCGCCAGCGCTAAGTCTGGGCCCCACCTGCGCGCGCTACAGCCGTTGCCAGATATTACCGCTGGCGAACAGGCCTGCGTGTTCGCCAGCGCTACGCTCAACACCGCTGGCGAACAGGTGCTGTTGTTCGCCAGCGCTAACATGTGGGCCCAGCACGCATGTTAGCGCTGGCGAACAACAACACCTGTTCGCCAGCGGTATTCTGGCAGATCTGCCATAAGTGTGGTACCCCCACCACCCACATTCCCCTCCACTCTCCCTTCTTCACCTTGTCCCCTCTTCTCTCTCTAGCTCGAAATTATGCCAATTTCTCCATCCTCCTACTCTATTTTGAACCAACTAAATTTATTTTAGTTGGTATATATATGTTTATCTCCCTCCTAACACCTTTCTACCCAAAATTTTCCCTCCCTAGCCATCTAGATCTAGAATTACCCCCTTTCTCTCCAAAGCTCCAAAATTTCCGGATATCATCGTGTAGCCATCTATTCATTTGAGGTGGGATGAATGATAATGTATAATTAAATGAGTTTGTATATAAATTTTGTCCGGATACACGCGATATGCAATATGTGTGAAATTTCACCGGATTCAACAATGGTCGTGTGATGGAGACGATAAATGCATGTGTGCGCAATTTGTTGTGGAATGAAATTGAGTAGCCAACTATCGCCGGAATGTTGATTTATTTCCGTCTCGGCATAGTTTGGCACTCCCTATTAACCTCCTATTTGTAGGAAGGTCATGCCGAATTTTTTCGTGAATACGACATGAAGTGAAATTTTTGATATGAAAATGAGTTGCCACTTTGCCGGAATGTTGATTCATTTCCGTCTCAGCAAAGTTTGGCACTCCTCTAACCTCCAATTTGTAGGAAAGTCATGCCGATTTTTTTCGTGAATATCGAAATATATATATATTTATATATATATATATATATATATATATATATATATATATATATATAATATATATCGGCGCGCTCTCGTGCAGGCGACATATAATGGTGGTCGTTAAGAGTGAACGTGTCGTGAATAGTTACTTGAGACACGCGACAGAAGACATGTTACAAAATGGCCGCAAGGAGATACGATGTCCATGTCGAAAGTGCAAACTAGGGGGCTTGCTCAATCCCTTTACCGGAGACTTGCTCAGTCACCTCCTAAGGTATGGTTTCATGGATGGGTATAATAGTCAGTGGGTAAGTGATGATGAAGATGATGAAGTCCATGGGGCGGCGGCGGTAGGAAATGATGTGCAACAGGACAATAGCAACGATCGACTAGAACTACAGCAGGACCAACTACAGCAGGACCAAGATCAGCCTCATGACCCCGCACATGATCATGGAGAAGATGTTGAACAAGACGTGGAAGAAGATCACGAGGACACCGGGACACCCCTAACGGAAGTTGTGCGTGACCCTCATCTGAAAGAAACTGCTTTTGAGAAAGACGACTAACTCGATATCTGCTGCTAGAGAGCAATCAAAGCTGGCGCAACTAGAGATAGACTCAAGACACCGTTGTATGCAGGCTGCGGTCCGGGAGAGTCCCGCCTGAGAGTGGCCCTCGATGTTCTGCAGGTGAAGGCGAGATACAAATGGAGCGACATAAGCGTCGATGCAAGCCTGCAATACTGGCACGATGTCCTTCCAGAGGGCAACACCTGTCCTAAAAGTTGCGACGAGGCCAAGAAAGTCGTGTGCCCCTTTGATTTACCTCACAAAAAATACCATGTGTGCATCAACGATTGCTACATTTATCGGAAAGAGGACGCGAACAAAACCATTTGTCCAGTTTGCAGCGCCGCTCGATACAAGAAAGGGAAGAAGAAAGCTCCCCGGAAAGTTGTGTGGTACTTTCCGCTCATTCCCCGTCTGCAACGGTATTTCGCGGACCGCAAGGAAGCAGAGCTCATGCGCTGGCACGAGAAAAGGAGGAATAAAGTTTTGAAAGATCCAAATCGGAGTGAAAAAGTAATTCTGACACATCCTTCAGATGCAAGTCAATGGAAAGCAATTGACTGTGAATATCCAACGTTCGGGGCGGAGGCAAGGAACATCAGGTTGGGTGTGAGCACCGACGGACTCAGTCCGTTGGCAACCAGAGCAGCACCCATAGCACCTGGCCCGTGTTTGTATGGATGTACAACATCCCTCCCTGGTTGTGCATGAAGAGGAAGTATATTCACATGAGTATGCTAATTCAAGGGCCGAAACAACCAGGCAACGACATCAATCTATACCTGAAGCTGCTTAAAGATGAGTTGGACACGCTATGGGCCGAGGAAGGGGTGAACACATGGGACGCCTTCGGTGAACAATATTTCCCAATGAGAGTTGTCTTACTCTGTACGGTTCACAACCTACTCGGCTACGGATATGTGGCGGGCCAGGTGTGCCACGGACATAACGGTTGCGTGAGGTGCATGGATGACCCCACGTTTATGCAACTTCCGAAAGATCCTGGGTCTTCGAAAACAGTTTTCGTTGGCCATCGAAGGTGGCTACCCAACAAAGACCCGTGTAGAAGGCGAGGAGACCTTTTTAACCGTGAGGATGAGCTCCGTGGACCTCCACGTAAGAGGTGCGGCGAAGAAATCTACAATTTGCTGAATGATTGGAAGGAATACCCAGAGCCGGGAAAGAAGAAAAAGGCGCCAAAACCGCTTCTGGATGTATGGAAGACGAGGTCGGTGTTTTGGGACTTGCCATACTGGCCCATTCTCGATACGCCTCACTGCCTTGATCTGATGCATATCACGAAGAATGTGTTTGAAAGTTGTTTGGCACGCTGCTCAACATGCCAGAGAGGACCAAAGACGGGGTGAAAGCAAGAAACGACCTGAAATTTTGGTATTAGGGTAGATCTTCAGGGGGGGACGCCCGGATGATGACGACGGCGATCAATCGTGTGATGAGGAGACGGATGGTCGCAAGGCCAAAAGGGTTAAGAGGAATGATTACTGCCCCCCCTCCTGCTTCACTCTTAGTCCAGACGAGATCACAAAATTGATGATGTGCCTTCTCGTAGTCAAAGTCCCTAGCGGTTATCAGGGCTAATAAGCAGATTCCTCGACGCGCAGAAACAAAAGTTTAGCGGGATGAAGTCTCATGACTGTTACGTGATGATGACGCAGATACTTCCGGTTGCGATCCGCGGAATAATGGACAAACATGTCCGGGAAACCATGTTTGGCCTCTGTAACTTCTTCGACGTTATATCTCGAAAGTAAAAAAACAATAGAAGGAAACAAATAGAAATTAAACAAGAAGGAAACAACGGAAAACAATAGAACACATAAAAAAAACAATAGAAAACAACTAAAACCAAAATAATGAAAAGAGAAAACAAGAAGGAAATATTGGAAAACAATTGAAAACATAAAGGGAATAATTGAAAACATAAAGGGAATAATGAAAAACAAAAAAAAACATTATTATTTGTAATGTGTTTTGAAATTAATTTGTAATGTGTTTGAATTATTATAAATTAAATGTCTTTGAATAATTTAAACAAATAAAGAAAACAAAAAAACATTATTATTTATAATGTGTTTGAAATTAATTTGTAATGTGTTTGAATTATTATAAATTAAATGTCTTTGAATAATTTAAACAAATAAAGAAAACAAAAAAAACATTATTATTTGTAATGTGTGAAATTAATTTGTAATGTGTTTGAATATTATAAATTAAATGTCTTTGAATAATTTAAACAAATAAAGAAAACAAAAAACATTATTATTTGTAATGTGTTTGAAATTAATTTGTAATGTGTTTGAATTATTATAAATTAAATGTCTTTGAATAATTTAAACAAATAAAGAAAACAAAAAAACATTATTATTTGTAATGTGTTTGAAATTAATTTGTAATGTGTTTGAATTATAAATTAAATGTCTTTGAATAATTTAAACAAATAAAGAAAACAAAAAAAATTATTATTTGTAATGTGTTTGAAATTAATTTGTAATGTGTTTTGAATTATTATAAATTAAATGTCTTTGAATAATTTAAACAAATAAAGAAAACAAAAAACATTATTATTTGTAATGTGTTTGAAATTAATTTGTAATGTGTTTGAATTATTATAAATTAAATATCTTTGAATAAATTAAAAACAGTAATGTTTCTCAAAGAAAAACTAATAAAAAATAATACAGTAAATAAATTCGAAAAAAAAAGGTAGCGCTGGCGAACAATGCTTTGTTCGCCAGCGGTAGTGTAGCGCTGGCGAACGAGCCAGTATGTTCGCCAGCGGTATGGGCATAGCGCTGGCGAACAGAGCTTTGTTCGCCAGCGGTATGTTTCCCCCTCTCACTTACACCTGGGCCCCACCTCCTCCCTTCTATACAGAGCAGACGCACAGGGAAAAGGACTTAGCCGTTTCGATCGATTGCGTCCGCGCCCCCGTCGACCTCCTCCCTCTCTGCTGTGATCACCGCGCGCCGCCGCCGTCCGATACGCCTCACGCCGCCGTCCACTTCCCCGCGCCGTCGTCCACCTCCCCTCGCCGCACCTTCCTCCCCTCTCTCCTCTCCTCTTCCTCGCGGCCCACCACCTGCCCTCCCCTCTGCAACCGTGCGCTCGCCCACCACCGGCCACGCGCGCCCAGGACCACGCCGGCCACCCCCTACCACCGCCATCTCCCGGGAGACTCAGCAGCGCTCCTGCCCTGCTTCCTGCGGCGGCGCTGCTCCCTTTGCCCCCGCTGCTACTCGCTGCACCGCCACGCCCTTAACGTGTTCGACAGAAGGTGCGTACCAAATTCCTTTCTCTCTGAATCTCTGATGTGCAACTAGTTCCTTGCTCTCTGAATCTCTGACGTGCAACTGAAAACTAAAAGGATAGCAGCAGTGTTTATCAGTGGATCTGTTGTGGTTGAGGTTCTTGCTGCAACCTTGCTGCTCCACTCCTTGCTACAACTAGTTCCTTGCTGCTCCACACCTTGCTGCAACTAGTTCCTTGCTGCTCCACACCTTGCTGCAACTGCATGTGTATCTGTTGTGGTTGAGGTTCCTTTCCATGTGGATTTGTGCCCAGCAGCAGATTACTACATCCTTGCTGCTCCACTCCTTGCTGCAACTAGGCCATGGATTTTTTATCTGATAAGAACAGTTTACTCATGCTTGTTTTGTTGCCCCTGGAGGTATTATCTGATAAGAACAGTTTAAACTGATAAGAACACATTACTCATGCTTGTTTTCTGGCCAAGCCTGTGATGCAAAGGCTGAGGCACAAATTTAATAAGAACAGATGCTTTTCTTGCACTTTTAAATCTCCCAGGGATGTGTGTAGCATAGCATCCCTATGCCAGACTGAGGGAAATAAATCCCAGCCCACTTTCTGTGCATAATTTAGCAAGATCCCTTGCTAGGATGTGTGTAGAAATCACCTTAGGGTGTTAATGTTGTGGTTGAGGTTCCTTTCCATGGATTTGTGCCCAGCAGCAGATTACTACATGCTTGTTTTGTTGCCCCTGGAGCTATGGTTGTGTATTGTGGTACTGGTAGCTACTATCTGATAAGAAACAGTGTACTCATGCTTGTTTTCTTGCCCCTAGAGCTATTATCTGATAAGAATTTTTTTATCTGATAAGAACAGTTTACTCATGCTTGTTTTGTTGCCCCTAGAGCTATTATCTGATAAGAACAGATTAAACCGATAAGAACACATTACTCATGCTTGTTTTCTTGGCCAAGCCTATGATGCAAAGGCTGAGGCACAAATTTAATAAGAACAGATGCTTTTCTTGCACTTTTAAATCTCCCAGGGATGTGTGTAGCATAGCATCCCTATGCCAGACTGAGGGAAATAAATCCCAGCCCACTTTTAAATTTTTTTATGCATGAAATTGTTAGCAATTTATTTACCTAGTGTTTTCTCTTAGTACTCAATTGTTAGCAATTTTTGGTGGTTGGTGATGGATGGTGTGTATGGATGGTGGTGGCTGGTTGTGATGGATGGCGTGGTTATATCGGTGGTGGATATATGGTGTGGTCGTGTGGATGGCGATGAAATTTTATGAGGGGTGGATATGGTGTGGTCGTGTGGATGCCCACCTTCGTGTGGATGACGATGATAATATGAGGGGTGGGATCTATTATATGAGGGGTGGGATTTTATGTGTAGGTACCCCACGTGAGTCCCTATTTGCGGGAATGTTGATTAATTTCCGTTCCGGCAAATTTGGGTACTCCATTTGTGATATTTTTAGCAAAGGTCATGCCGAAATTTTCCGTGAATTTTGGCATGATCTTTGCTAAAAAATATCACAACTTAGAGTGTCCGAGAAATTTGGACTCATATGGGGTATACATCGTCTAAATTGTAGGATTTGTTGAACTTATTTCGGGTTTTCTCTCCTTCATTAGATATGGCTCACAACGACGAGGCGGGTGGTTCTGGTATCGGACATGGGGATGACGATGCGTGGCTTTCTATGCTAAGCGCCGGAGGCGGACCCGTAGATCTGCACCCGGATCTAGAGATGCAGGGCGACGATGCAGACGACGAGATGGACGAAACCGTTCGCCAGGAACTAGAGCCGCGCAACGATACATCGGGCGCAGAAGGTGATCAAACCGGTAGTGGCACCGGGGATACCGCCTCCGGTAGCGAGGCGTCGGCTAAGCGCAAAGATAGGCGGCACAACATGCTCGCCACCATCCAGGAAGAGTTCACGGAAGTGGACCCCAAGAGCGGTGCTCCCCTCGAGCCGGAGAGTTATGCCAAGGGCTATGGAAACCAGATAGACTGCATAGCTCAAGACTTCGGCAACGTTAATATGGAGCACCTCAGATCTAAAGAAAACAAGGCTAAGGCCGCCCTGCTGATTGAGAAGCTGCACACAAGGTACAAATTCCCGGATCCTTACGACAACCAGGACCTGAAGAAGAATCTGGTCAACTCGTTAGCACTGGGAAAGTTCGCCAAGGCGTTTACGACTTGGAGATCCAGTTTGCGGGAGATGCTTGCGAAGGGTAAGGATTTTGATGAGATCCATAAGATGTGGCCCTCCATTCCCGAGGAAGACTTGGCCCAATTCAAGATCGACGAACTCAAACCGGAAAGGGTGGCGCTGAGTAAATGGGGGAAAGACCAGCGAAAAAAGAACATTGGCCCTCACAATCTCGGAAGCCGGGGTTACCTTGGGAAGCAGAAAGTCTGGGAAAAGGAGGATTCGAAGAGAGAAGGGCCGAACCCGTTTGACAAGATCACCGACCCGCAGGTGAGAAATTTTGTCAGGGCCCATTATAGGGAAGATCCCAAAAAGCCCGGCGATCTTGTGTTGAACGAGAAGGTCAAGCTGCTCGAGAATAAGTATCTCGAGGAAGAAGAAAAAGAACGCCTATCTCAATCTTACGGGGGGTCCTCGGCGACGACGAACAAGGACCCGTATGACACCCCTTTCATTAGGGCGCTGAACGCGATGAAGGGAGTGCCCCTTGACAAGAAGCCGCATCGTGGCCATGTGCATGGCCTCGGAAAGGGTCATCGGCATGCGCACTACTACCTGGACACCAAGGATAAGCGTAAGGAGCGGAACAAGGGCCCGGAGAAGACGGTCGACGAGCTTGTGAACGAGAGGCTCAATGAGCTCCTCCCTACCATCTGTGCGTCCGTCGCTCAGTCCTTAGCGCCATGGATGGCAGGTGGAGGACAAGGGCCGCTCCCTGAGATAAACATAGCCCAAATGGTGCAGCCAGCGACGCAGAACATGGCCCCCGTCTTGGCGCCGCAGAACGTGGCCCCCGTCGTGGCGCCGCAGAACGCGGCCCCCGTCGTGGCGTCTGCTGCGCGGAACGAGCCGGCCCCCAACCCTCAGCCGGAAGGTCGCAAAGATCCGTCGCCGCCCCGCCACATCTCTTCAACGCTGCCGCCGACACTTAGCGGTCCATCCCCCTTGTCCGAGCTCAATGCCCTCACGGTAATTCAACGTGCACTGCTTAATTATATATTATGACTTGATTCGTGACGGCATCAGTCTCTAACAACGACCGCGCGACGTTTCGCAGGCCGACGAGACGGGATGCACATTGCTCCTTAATGTGAACGGCGAGTTAAAGGACGTCGCCAAAGGAAAAATCATCACACCTCTGAACCGCGTATCCCACGGCGTTCGTATACCCGAGGACGTGTTCAGAGTGACATTAAGTCGGGTGCTCCCTGGTTGCGGTGCTCTCGATCCTCCGAACCAACCACCCGCAGCCGACAGCGAGTTGAACCTGGAGCAATGCTTGGTTTGGCCATTGACCTGGCCGAAATCACTAATTCGTTTGGAAAGTACTCCTGCCAACACTCCAACACCGGTCCAGGGGTCGGGGCACCCGAGCCAACACAAGGATTTCTCACCTGCAAAGTCCGTGCGACACGACGGCGACGATGCTGAAGATGAGAACCCCAATGACTACCTCGTCGACGATCCTTATGAGGGGGCGCCCGGCCTGGATGATCTTGATCAACTTCTCTTGCCAGCGGAGGAAGCGGATAAATATCGATGCACAAAGCGTATTTTCTCTTCTCAAGAACCGGCAGTCCCCGAGCAAGAAGTCATCAGCCAGGATGCCCTCAAAGAGGCGGTAGCGGATGTATTTCATCAGACTCAGCCTAAGAAGACGGCACGGAAAAGAACTAAGAAGAGTTCTGCCGTTGCATCGATGAGCCAACCGATGGAGGGGACCAAGTCTAAGCCACAGACAGGACGTGTATTGGACAGGATACCCATAACCGACTGGCATCAGATCCATGAGTTGGGCAAACCGATGCTTCCGCCGAGGTTGGTCTCCTTGCTGTCAGGTGATATGCGTAGCGTCCATGACGGTGTACTATATATGGAGGAGATGCTTCTGAAAGAGAAAAATCCAACGCTGCCGGTTTTGGTCGCAAAGGTGCCATCTACGGCGGGATTTGTCACTGAAGGCAACGCAAACAAGATCATCATTAGATTTGACGACATTTTCCGGATGTTCCACATGAAATCCCTCCACTCGTCAATCGTGCGTCTGTTTACGCTCAGTTTGGCGCATCAGCTATCCATAGAGGATGTCAAAAACATCGCGCTAGCAGACCCCTACTACATGCACGACATGTACTTGAGCAACCCCAAGGGTAGGGCAAAAGCGACAAAGTACCTCCAACAAGTGTTGCTTAATAACCATATGAACAAGAGGATCACCCTCGTGCCTTACTTTCCCGAGTAAGTTATATTTCCCATCTTTACATAAGTTTGCGCATATACAATTTTTGAGGATTATATATATGGACTCTCCTGTTTTGCGCAGAAACAAATACGGCACCCTCATCATGCTCTACCCGAGAGACGCGCACGCAGTATATCTCGACTCCGGGAGTACGATGAAGGAGAAGAACTACTCCCTCATCAAGTCTGTTCTGAATGATGCTTTGGACGGTTACATCAAGGGGGAAGGATTCTGCGACAGGAAGAAACAAATTCAAGGCAAATATGTGTTCAGACACAGAACAGAGTTTCCCTGCCCCAAGCAGGCGCCAGGCGGCCATATGGAGGCATGGTACCTCATCCAACACATGACGGAGATCGTGAAGGACCAACATAGTCTACAATACATGTCTGCTGTGGACAAATGGTCTCGCAGCATCGTCGAATGGTCTGATGCTGAATTCAGAAAAAACTTTGGTCACATCCAGCGCAAGCTCTGCACAATCATCTATCACTAGTGGAAACAGGGCCATTTGTCCCGGTTGTGCAACCGGGATGGGCTAGCCGGGACAAATGGCCCTCCCCCATTGGTCCCGGTTGTGCCAGGACCCGGGATGGTAAGGCTGGCCCACGTGGCGACTCTGGGCCAGGGACGGCGAGGGAGTTCGTCCCGGTTCGTTTTAGGGACCGGGATGGATGCCTTCTTAAAAAAAAATATTCCGCCCTTTTTCCCTGCCGCGGCAGGGGTTTTTTTTGGTTCGTTTTATTTTTTTTTTGCTCCTGCCTCGCAATCGCCAACCGGCCTCCCCTTCCCCAACCGCGTCCAGGCCCACGTCTTTAATTAAGCCCACATTGTTGGTCAAAAGGGCCCACTGGCCCACGTCTTTTATTATATTCGGTCAACGACTCGCGGGGCCACTGGCCAGCGGCCTAGTGGCTGGCCTTCCCGGTCCCTTAAATTAAGACCACGGACGGTCAAAGGGCCCACTCCCGCCTCGTCTTCCCGCCCCTCCACTTCCCCACACGCGCGTGGCCAGCTGCAACCGCCGCACGCCTCGGCTCCCACCCCGCATTCATGGCCGCCTGCAACCGGCGCCACGTTCCGACCGCCGGTTGGCATGCCAGCCCCCCCGGGTCCTTTTTAAAGAGTCCCTGCCGCCCGTACAACCCATCCAACCGGGCCGCGTCCCAGCCAAAGGAACCCTAGCCGCCATGTCGTCCCGCTGGTTCGGCAAGCGTCCACGAAACGACCACGAATCCGGCTCCTCGAGCGGTGCCAGCCAGAGGGGCTCCGGCGTCCCACCCCCGCCGGCGGAGGCCTTTGGCTTCGGCCCTGGAGGCGTTCGCATCGGCGGGGCGCCGCACGTCCCCGTGCCACCTCCGGCGGCACGCCCGCCGCCCCGCGCCGCGCCCAAGGGCAAGCGCTTCCGCCGGTACATCCGGAAGGAGGAGGCCGAGTGGCACTGGGACCACGCCACGCCGGTCTTTCTGCCGGACGTCCACCTCCCGGAGGGGTGGCACCTCAACCCCCAACGCATCCCCGTGCCGCCGGCCCCGACCAACGAGGCCGCGCTCGAGGAGATCGACCGCCAGCGCCGTCTCCTGCCGGCCCACCTCCTCAGGGAGCGCGCGTACGCGCGCAGCTCCCCCTACTGGGCCACCTGGTTCCAGCAGGAGTACGAGCAGCGCCGGCGCTCCTTCATCCCCGTCCCCCACGAGGAGGTGAACGTGGACGACTACCCCGCGCCACCGCCCGGCCGGGAGAAGGAGCTGTGGCTCCTCGAGGATATCGAGGACTTCTCCGAGGAGGAGGACCCCGAGCTCCGGGCCAGCTTGGAGGAGGCCTGCGAGGCCTCCCGCCGCAGCCTCATCGAGGACGAGGTCAAGCGGTGGGAGCGGGTCGGGGCCGCCGCCGCCGCCGACGCCAACGCCATGCCGCCGCCCACTACCGAGCCTACCCCCTGGTGGCACGCGTTGTACGCCGAGTGGGAGGCGTCCGAGGACCAGCCGCCCCCGCAGCCGCTCCCCCCCGGCCTGGAGTACGGCATGTCCTGGGCCTGGACCGGGGGCGTCTGGTCGCCAGAGGAGCTGCCCCCACCACCGCCGCTGCAGCAGGAGGAGCTGCCCCCGCCACCGCCGCTGCAGTAGGAGGTGCTGCCCCCGCCACCGCCGTACGCACCCCCGATGCCTCCGCAGCCACCGGCGGGCCCGCCCCAGCTGCCTGCCCACATGTGGCAGGCACCCCCCTACCAGTGCATCTCCTCCGACGACGAGGACTAGGCCGGAGCCCCTCCCCCCCCCCCCCCCCCCGCTAATATACTAGGACCCCCCCAAGAAACGGCCGGCCGCCTGTGGCCGCGCCGCCGCCCCTAGATGTAAGCACGGCCGGCCGCCTGTGGCCGCGCCGCCCCCCTATGTAAGCACGGCCCTCGGGCCTTTTAATATATGTTGTTCGTGTCCAGTAACGCGTCCCTAGTTCACCCCCTAGTCCCGCCCGCGGAACCAGCGCCGGCGGGATCTTCCTACCCCCTCGCCGGCAGGTCTTCGCCAAGCCATGTCCGCTGTCCTGGGTGGTCGCTCGGCCTGGAGAGAGGGCCGAGATATTTATACAACCGGGCCTCTAGTCCCGGCCCGTGCCACCAACCGGGACAAGAGCCCCTTTGGTCCCGGTTGGTACCACGGGCCGGGACCAAAAACATATTTCGAATTTTGGGGGTGGCACCCTGCGGGCCCAAAAGTTTTTAGCGCCAAAATTTGAAAATTGTTAAGTTTGCACATTAACAACTTCTATATACTTTCGAATTTTACAAAAATTCCAACATGAAAAATACTAGAATTTGCATAACTAATTTAAATCCATTTTTCGTTTAACTAAATAATTTTTCTAACTATTGAAACTATTAATTATTTTACCATTTGTATATAATTTGAATATAAAAATGTTACAATTTTTGTTTTCTCTCGTGATCTTCCGAGTTAGTCCAGAGCATACAAGGCATCCCGGGTGATTTATATAAAGTTCGACAAAGCGAGTTGTACCTTATTGACACGGTGAATTTGAGATCTTTGTCTAGAACAGAAAAAACATAGTTTTTCTTCGAAGGTTTACTCTGCGCGTCTAGACGTATTTTCCCTTTATCCCGACCCCCGCTTGAAAACATAGTAACTTCCGTGTACGCGGCAAGCCTCAGCGGGAGCAGTAGACTTAAAGCAGAGACGGGCGGTCGGGCGGGGGAGACCGCGCCGTTGCTGTCGCGCTTTCCTCTCCTCTGCTCGTCCGCCGTCGCCGTCGCGCTCCCCTCCGCCTTCGACATTTGGGATCTTCGTTGTTCAGTTAGACGTTTCTCCTCCAAAAATTTATCATATCTGTTAAAGAAGTACCGAAGCTCAGATTGTACTTCGCCAAGACCTACTAAAATCATGAGCGAAAGTTTCCGAACAGTGCAATATATCCCTTAATACTTTCGTTGCATTTTGATATATATCCGAGCGGTGGACAGTCCCTGGCCAAGCAGAAGCAACTGCATCCCCTATTGATGTAAAGCAGTCAGTCAAAACTGTTTTCGGCTGTTTATGCTGGTTAACTCCAATGAATAACAATAGATGCCTGCCATAATCACTTGTTCTATACCGTGTGTCAACACATACTACATCTCCAAAGTAGTTATAATCCTGCAATATCTGTCAGGATTGTATCCGTACTATCACTTCGAAGTGTTCCTGCAATATCTGCCTACAGTTATCTCATACTCGGATATGGGTCATAGTTGTCAGCTTTTTACCGGTCAATACAAAATACTGATCAAACAGAACTATATGATCATGTATTCCACGCTTATTATTACACATCACCAACAGACGGAGGAGAGAGAAACAGAAAAGTGGGTGGGTGTGCCGCTGGTTGGAATAATAATGAAGTCAGGCTGGTCATAGTTGTCAAGCACTCAATGCTTGCCAGCTTTTGACCGATCAATACAAATTATTGGTCAAATTTGCACCTACTCCATTCATAATCACAGAATATGTATAAATATCATTTTGGCTAACAAAATCTCGTTCATACTGCGTTATAAGAACTATGATCATGTATTCCATGTTTATTATTACACATCACGAACAACATCCCTATCTAGTCTTCTGAATTATCTTCGTGTCCCTTGCTTATGATCGCTTCGGCCGTAACCATGGAGCATCTTCATTATTTAACGGGATGGTGGGGTCAGCTTTCACTGTGAAGGGTGGAATTTCAACAAACTTATTATAATCTTCTGACATGTCTGTCGTGTCCTCGATTCCCACGATGTTTCTTTTCCCTGAGAGAACTATGTGACGCTTTGGCTCATCGTATGATGAATTTGTTTCCTTATTTTTTCTTTTCTTCGGTCTGGAAGACATGTCCTTCACATAGAAGACCTGAGCCACATCATTGGCTAGGACGAATGGTTCGTCATTGTAACCAATATTGTTGAGATCCACTGTTGTCATTCCATAAAGCGGGTCTACCTTTACCCCTTCTCCATTCAGGTTGACCCATTTGTACTTGAACAAAGGGACCTTAAAAGAAGGTCCATAGTCAAGTTCCCATATCTCCTCTATGTAACCATAGTATGTGTCATATTTTCCATTCTCGTTTGTTGTATCAAAGCGGACACCACTGTTTTGGTTGGTGCTCTTCTTATCTTGGGAGCTCGTGTAAAATGTAGTCCCATTTATCTCGTACCCTTGAAAACTCCCAATAGTTGAAGATGGTGACCCTGCCAACATGTATAGCTGATCTTCAACAGTGGTGTCATTTATAAGACGTGTTTGCAACCAACTTCCGAAAGTCTCCATGTGTTCGCGTTTAATCCATGAGTCATCCTTCCCCGGGTTTGCAGACCGTACAATATTCTTGTGTTCCTCGAGATACGTAGCCATGAACATAGAATTTTGTAGAACTGTGTAGTGTGCTTTGGTCAAAGAATGCCCGTCCCTAGGTATCATTGTTTTCTTTCCCAGCGTTCCTTTTCCCCTCAGTCTCCCCTCATGCCGCGATTCAGGAACACCAATTGTCTTAAGGTCAGGAATAAAGTCAACACAGAACCCAATGACCTCCTCTGTTCCATAGCCCTTCGAGATGCTTCCTTCTGGCCTAGCACGGTTATGAACATATTTCTTCAAGACTCCCATGAACCTCTCAAAGGGGAACATATTGTGTAGGAATACCGGACCAAGAATATGAATCTCTTCACATAGGTGAACCAGGAGATGAGTCATAATGTTGAAGAAGGATGGTGGGAACACCAACTTAAAACTAACAAGACACTGGACCACATCCCTGTGTAATCTTGTCAGACTTTCTGGATCGGTTACCTTCTGAGATATTGCGTTCATGAATGCACATAGCTTCACAATGGGTAATCGAACATTTTCCGGTAGAAGCCCCCTCAATGCAATCGGAAGCAACTGCGTCATAATCACGTGGCAGTCATGAGACTTCAGGTTTTGGAATTTTTTCTCTGCCATGTTTATTATCCCCTTTATATTCGACGAGAAGCCAGACGGAACCTTGATACTGTAAAGGACTTCAAAGAATATTTCCTTCTCTGCTTTAGTAAGAGCGTAGCTGCTTAAGTAATGGCGCCTATCTGTGTGCTTGTTGCTTGGGTCTTTCATACGTTGCTGGTCCTCCCGTGCTTCTGGCGTATCTTTGGACTTCCCATACACGCCCAGGAAGCATAGCAGATTGACACAAAGATTCTTTGTCACGTGCATCGCGTCGATCGAAGACCGGACCTCTAAAACTTTCCAATAGGGTAGCTCCCAAAATATAGATTTCTTCTTCCACATGGGTGCGCGCTTATCAGGGCCGTACGGAACTGGTTGGCTGCCAGCAGCCTTACCAAAGATTACTTCTAGGTCCTTGACCATATCGAATATATCATTACCACTACGCAGCTCAGGCTTCTTCCGGTTATTTGCCTCACCTCTGAAATGCTTCCCTCCTTTCTTTCTTACGGGATGCTTGATCGGAAGAAATCTACGATGCCCCAGGTATACAACCTTTTTACATTTATCCAAAAAAACACTGTCAGTATTATCTAAACAGTGTGTGCATGCATTGTATCCCTTGTTTGTATGTCCGGAAATGTTACTAAGAGCAGGCCAATCATTGATGGTTACGAAAAGCAACGCCCGTAGGTCAAATGGCTTTTGTTCGTTCTCATCCCACACACGTACACCTGGTTTGCCCCACAATTGTAAGAGTTCTTCCACTAATGGCTTTAGATACACATCAATGTCGTTGCCAGGTTGCCTCGGGCCTTGGATGAGAACTGGCATCATAATGAACTTGCGCTTCATGCACAACCAAGGAGGAAGGTTGTACATACATAGAGTTACAGGCCAAGTGCTATGACTGGAGCTCTGCTCCCCAAAAGGATTAAAGCCATCTGTACTTAGGCCAAACCATAAGTTTCTCGCCTCTCCTGCAAAGTCTGGAAAGTCTCTCTCGATCTTTCTCCACTGCGATCCATCGGCGGGGTGCCTCAACTTTCCGTCTTTCTTACGGTCTTCTTTGTGCCATCGCAACAACCTAGCATGCTCTTTGTTTCTAAACAGACGTTTCAGCCGTGGTATTATAGGAGCATACCACATCACCTTAGCAGGAACCCTCTTACGGGGGGGCTCGCCGTCAACATCACCAGGGTCATCTGCTCTGATCTTATACCGCAGTGCAGTGCATATCGGACATTCATCCAAATTCTCGTACTTCTCACCGCGGAAGAGGATGCAGTCATTAATGCATGCATGTATCTTCTGCACATCTAATCCTAGAGGGCAGAGAGCTTTCTTTGCTTCGTACGTACTCTCAGGCAATTCGTTATCCTTTGGAAGTTTTGGCTTCATTAGTTGAAGTAAACTCTCAAATGCCTTGTCAGTCACACCATTCTGTGTCTTCCATTTCAGCAACTCCAGTGTGGTACCGAGCTTTGTGCTACCATCTTCGCAATTTGGGTACAACAATTTTTTGTGATCCTGTAACATGTTGTCCAGCTTCAACCTCTCCAATTTATTTTCACAGTCTTCCCTTGCATCAGCAATAACTCGGCCAAGATCATCATCGGGCTCTTATGATGCCTGTTCTTGATCACCTCCTTCTTCTCCATTCTCTTCCATTGCAGTATCGTCGTATTCAGGGAACAAAGGATCTTCTTCTTCTTCTTCATCGTCTTCCATCACAACCCCTCTTTCTCCATGCTTCGTCCAGCAATTATAGCTGGGCATGAAACCTCTCCGAAGTAGATGGCCGTGAATGATTCTTTCGGAAGAGTGCTCTCTGACGTTCCGACAATCCACACATGGGCAACACATGAAGCCATTATCTTTGTTCGCCTGAGCTACAGCAAGAAATGCATTCAGGCCTGCCATATACTCGGAAGTGCGTCGGTCACCATACATCCATCGCTGCCGTGCATCCAGCTGCATCGTATAATTAAGTTTATCAAAATACATTACAATAACATATTAATACGACAAATACTACTTTTTTATGTATCAGTTACAGATGAAAAAGATAAGTTTGTTAACCTCGGTCGAAGATACCATTTTCAGTGAGCTTATGTGCGGCTCGGGAATTTCGTCGAACACCTCGTGTGCATAGTAAAATAAAACACACTAACACCACACTCTCTCACACCTCCAAGCAAAAAAAAAGATGGAAGGGGGGAGGGGCTGGGCCAGTATATATAGGGGAAGGGGGGCATTGGTCCCGGTTCGTGGACTGAACCCGGACAAATGTTCATGCGCGTGCTACGTGGCATGTGGCTAGGCATTGGTCCCGGTCCGTGGCACGAGCCGGGACCGATATGTCCCCCACGAACCGGGACCAATGCCCCCAGGCGATTCCTGTTGCCCCGGGCGCACGAACCGGGACCAAAGCATGGCATTTGTCCCGGATTCGGTTGCAACCGGGACAGCTGCCCCCTGGCCCCCTGGACGAGAGGGGTTGTTTCCAATAGTGTATAAGGATGTAGTAACTCATGGATCCGTCTTCCACTGGAACTCCCCACCATCTAACAATGAGTTGCGACAATGTGTGCTAGAGCAGACTGACGAGAGACCATTCAACTCGTTAGAATGTGCTCTTCCGTTCCCGCCGGAGAAGAAACAGAAGATCACAACATCGAGGAAGAAATGATCGACGGTATGTATTCGATTCGTTACGAATTGCTCCTAATAAGAACTTGTGATTTCCTTTGCCGGTCTAATGCTTTTATCTTGGTCTACAGAGAGATGAAGAAGTGGACGGCGCGCTGGCCCTACCGAAAGATCGCAAGCGGAGGCGGAAGCTAAAGCGGAGGCGGACCGTATATCTAGCTAGTCTTTTTTGCGATTGATCTCTATATCGATCGTGTGTACGTTGTATAGATGTCGTCATACCTTTGTAATCGTTGAACTAATTAGAGGGCTATATTTTGGGTTCGAAATCTTCCGACATAAACGTGTTATTGAGATCAATGTGTTGTATTCGTACTTATGAGAATTGGATATGGATGCATATGTATCGATGTGTTAATTTCGTTATCGATGTGTTAAATTCTTTATGGATGGATGCATACGTATCTAACAGTGATTTATATGTGTGAAGTTTATAAATTACAGAATTTGAATGTATTTGGACCTGTATAGTATAATATCAGAATATACAAACTGTTATACAAAAAAAAATACAAACCTGGGAAACTTACCACTGGCGAACAAATTCCCTACCGCTGGCCAACACCACCACTGGCGAACTAGGGGTATAGCGCTGGCGAACCAGTACCGCTGGCGAACATAGCGCTGGCGAACACGGCTTTGTTCGCCAGCGGTAACATGCACTACCGCTGGCGAAGTGCTGTTCGCCAGCGGTACCCTCCTACCACTGGCGTTGTACTGCTGGCGAACACGTGTTCGCCAGCGGTAGCTGGATCTTGTTCGTCACTGGTAGCCTATTTCCTACTAGTGTCAAGAGGGGATAATTTAAACTAGCTTAGTTCTAGAGGGGGAACTAAAAATGTGGATTTAGAGAGGTCGAATCAGATAGCCATCATAAGTAAATAGAGTGGAATTTCATTGACCACACAACCATATTAAAATATAAATAGCTCATAATTGGAAATTGAAATAGTTTAATGAGCTCCTCAGATGAAAGAATCAGAAAGCAAAGACACCCCTGTGTTCAGCAGTAGTAGTAATCCATGCTTGATGAATCAGTTCGGTCTCACAGGTATAGTTATGTCAAAGAATCGACAATGCAGGGCCGGTCCTGAGGGGGGGGCGGGAGGGGCCGCCGCCCCGGGCCCAGAAATTTTAGGGGCCCCTTCCAGAAATTTGTACACTAAACGTTAAGAAAAATAAATAAATCTAGATATGAAAAAAGGCCCCGGGTAACGATTGGTCCCTTCCATTCACGTGGGAGAGTAGTACGCGACGTGAACGGGGTTGCGAGCAGTTTCTCCTGTGCCCTATAGTTTCAACTATTCAGCCCTAATGGCATCTCTGATCCATTTCTACACATAATGGGATGATACTGATATTGATTCCAATCTGACCGACTTTGCATAATTTTAAGGGTAAATTGAAATTGCAATAGTCAATTTCCCGAAAAGGGTTTTCGCCGTAAAACTTCAGTATCTCGTTTCTCTCTTTGATCTCTACTTAGCTAAAATACATTTGTTTTAATTATTTGTACTAAGGGGCCCTAAATTTTACGTTCGCCCCGGGCCCCCGAAATCTCAGGACCGGCCCTGCGACAATGTATTCAGTAACCCGAGGTGCAATATCTTCCAAGAAATTTTACAGATAGATAGGATTTTATATATTTTAAGAATACGTTTGTAAGATAAAAATAACATTTCTAAATATGTCATCTTAGTTAATGAATTAACAGAGCAGTTCCATGAACCTTGCAGCACTGTCAAGTTTTATAACCACTTGAATAATGGCAAAAGAAGAATTTGAAATGGACCTTATATAGAAGAGAAGAGGGCAGGAGCTCAAAGTAAGAGCTTCTGGAGCTTATTTTCCCCTTATATACTGCGATAGTACATGATCATGAGAAGCATATCTGCTTAATATTTCGAGTTTATTAGAGCTAATCTTAGCCAATTAGAAAGTGTAACCTTTTTCAATGTCAGATGATCCACTTAATATCTTTCTAGATATGACAGTGTTTCAATATTTCCCGTATACTATGCATATTATTTGATCTCCTTTTCTATATACCAGGCTCTTTTTGAGTTAAGGAAACCAGTATCCGGCGAACCGTCCTATCCGGCTACGCCTACACCATGGCAGAAGTTCTCCTACCCGTCATTAGCCTCCGACAGGCCTTATCTAGGTTCGACCACCGGACCACATCGCTTCCTCCCCTCCATCGCCAGCGACCACCAGACCAGCAACAAGGGGGCTTGACCAGTGGCAGAAGGTTGTTGTGCTCACCTCCTTCGCCAGTGATCCTCAGGAACGACGAAAGCAGTGATTGCCCAACTCGTAGAATTTTGGCAGGGATGACAGTAGTTGAACTGGCAATCCTTCCTCTATACTACATGGACAAAACAGATCGTCGATATGCTTGACAGATATATGGATCGAGAATGCTTTCTCCAAACTACATGAATGCTTTGTCAATGTAATAGCAGTGTTTCCCCTAAAAAGGATGTACTAGCAGTGTTCACTGCAATAACAATAGGTGCATACTGGGTACTGCTTCAGCAACTTAAGAAAGTTCTGCAAACAAACTAGTTTTGCTTCCTTATATTAGCTACCTAAATGGTTCCACAACGTACAATGCTTCAGACTTCATTGTGCTTCTTAGCACAAACCGCAATGCCTCCTGCCCACATCAAGCAGCTAACAGAGCAAAATCATGCTTTTAACCACTGATGTACAATGTGTGCTTCGGTCATATCATACAAGAAGCAGTAACAAGGGCCATTCGTCTCGGTTAATCCAACTTAGTCTCCTCAGTCAAAGTTTGCTATATGTACCAATAGTACCAAATAACTATTGCTCAACCAGCGCTGATGTGTCGCATGTGTACATTCCTGGGCACATGCCTGCGTCCATACAAGCATAGGAGAGGGCATCAACAAGCTAGCTGAATGTTTCGCTGCTATCAAATAACTAGTGCCCGCTGATGTGTCGCATGTGTACTATAGAAAAGGGCATTCAAATATTGCAAAAACATCAGCTAGCTTCAAATAGCAGGCAAATCAGCAATCATTCAACCTAGCTAACTAGTACTACAGAAGAGGAACTACGTAATGATTCAAAGCTTCAAATATTTACAAGAACATCAGTGCTACAAAAACAAGTGTCCAGATGATACACTCAATCATTCAAACAAGTGAAATTTAGATTTTAGGACATGCCAGGAGAATACAAAAATATATTATTACAGGAACCAATCTCCAGAAATTTTGAGCTACAAGAACACATCAGGACAGTGTTTTCTTCAGGCTAGCAGCTTGTACACCATTTTTTTTTGTCTACCAGAGGGCATGACTCAAACTGAAACTGTCAACCCGGTCATCTGTCATCCTGCATGAAACTGCAAAACTGCCATTACAAAACAAGTAAAATAAGTGGTCAGTACTACTGTATGTTTCTGACGCGTTACACAAAGTTTGGATGCTTTCTTTAGCACTTGATATTTCTTCTATCATGAATTCATGATCTCCACAAAGCATTCCTGATAATTGACAATAACTAAATGTGTGGTCCCAAGATCATGGTAGTCCCGAAATCCTTGAACAGAGTGCATACCTCTGCTTCTTCGACGGGATCTGCATGGCTATCGCGGTCGTCAAACATGTCCTGGGAGTTCCGACGCACCAACAGTCGCGCTGGTACAGCGCCCGAGCTTGCACCTGCACACGACGATGGCCATTA
Source organism: Alopecurus myosuroides (assembly GCA_028641055.1). Lineage (NCBI taxonomy): Eukaryota > Viridiplantae > Streptophyta > Magnoliopsida > Poales > Poaceae > Alopecurus > Alopecurus myosuroides. The sequence continues at coordinate 26,329 of JAPCYS010004041.1, forward strand.
GCGCTCCGAGCAGTCACCCTGCACCATCATGAGCAGACGGCTCATGGCGCCCGCGCGTACGGTCTCCGCCCGCAGAGCGTCATACCCACCGATCACGGCCACCAATGCGCCCGCAGCATGCTCCACCACGCGCCCGGACAGGGCGCTCACGGCGCGATCACCGCAGCAGCGCCGCCCCCGGCGACAGAGACAGCTTCGTCGCGGCCGCCCTCTGTCCAGTACAGCCGCTCCACCGCCGCCAGCGTGCACGTCTTGCAGCCTCCGTTCGCCATCGCTGCCTCCTTGCACCAGGCGGAGGAGACGGCGGAGGGGAGGAAGGCGACGAGGACGTCGGCGAGGAGCAACGGGGCCAGCGTGTATGCGTGGGAGCGACGGGAGTGAGAGCTCAGCTCGATTAGGGATTAGGGTTCTTTCATCGATTTGGGGAATGATGATTTCTGAACAATCAACGAAGACTACTACAGAGTACTAGAATTTTTCTTTGGCTGGGCTGGGGCCTATGTAGGTTCTTGGGCCAGAGCCTTGCTATGGGAATTTGTCTGCGGTGGCGATTTTTAGCACCAGTACGTATTGTACTAGTCCCCTTCTAACCCCTTCTAACCACTAGTATGAACTTGTAGCAGCCGTTAGATTAGGCAAAATGAATGGCTATGGTTCACTTGGGAGTACCACAGAAGGCCTCAAAAATTATTACTTGATTAAATAAAATAGATGCATACCTAGAAATATTTGTTAGAAATTATGTCCTTAAATTGTTCTTGTGTTTACAGGAGTGAGTGTCCCCTACGACCTCCGTCTCCGTGTGCTGAAACTGATACAAAGGGGGCTTATTTATACTCGTAGCTGAACAATGTCCTGACACAGCGGCGGAGCCAGCCATGGCTGAAGACCACTTTCAAGAGAAAAGTGCAAAACAGTACGCTACAGTACTTAATTGCTACAGTAACAGCCTGCAATCTAGCGCCACGACCCAGGCCAAGGCGGTTGCCTGGGGCCTGGCTCCGCGAAAATACATCACCACTATTACTTGGATCTCCCCTAGCTATCACGACCGTCGATTTCTTGGAGATTCGTGCTGAATTTTTGCTTCGCACATCCTCAACTTCACATGTTTTCTACACTTCAGTCCACGACATAATCAAGATACTTTTCATCACTGGCATTAACAATGGAGATTAGGCCTAAAGACGGATTTTTATGATTATGCATTAAAAAATAAGCCATTATCTGATCGTGCATTACCATTTTTTTATTAATCAAAAATTTCCTCCATTCAATCTTGAAGCAAAAATGCATAGGATACATCTCGCATTAAGATTTTTTTCTGACTTTTTTTGCATTGAGTATTCTTTCCTCAACCAATCTGTATCTAGAAGCAAAATCATAGGCACGTACAACATTTCTCTATCTAGAAGCAAAATCATTGAGCATTTTCTGACTTTTTTTGCATTGAGTATTCTTTCCTCAAATTCTTAAGAAGTTAATCAAACAAAAAGTGATTTTTAGTATCACAGTTTTATGCATGTTCCACCCCAGATCGTGCATGTTTCATCACAGATTCAATAAAGAATCAATAAGAATCCAATAATTTTTTTCTATGTCATCGCAGATCCAAAATGATTCGTGGACTGAAGTAGGCTACAAACAAAAAATAGAAAAAGAAGAAAAAAAGGGAAGAACAAAGGGAAACTGCTTGGGGCACTCTTAAGTCCAGATCGGTTCTCCCTAGAAGTGCATACAAGCCCAGATCCAGGATCTCATTTTGAATGGATCTTAACAAACATCAAAAAAAAAAATCTACAGAACTTGAATGGATCTAAAAAAATCAAGGGAAAAAAGAAACGAGGCGCTCAGAGATGAACGAGGGGGAGGGTCAGCGATCCAATTGCTTCCTCCCAGCGCTGGAACTCAGATCCGTGGCTATTCCAAGCTCTGTTGCTGCCTCGAGCTTGCGGACGCCTTGGAGGACCTCCTAGGCCGGTTCCCTTCGACCGGGCCGCGGTGGTGGCCAGATCCCGTGGACCGGGTGGCGGTGGAGTCGGCTAGCTCGCCTCGATGGGGTGGTGATGGAGGTCGGCGCCGTCGGCTCCTGCGGGCGCGGCCACGCCGACCGAGTCGCGCTCGTGGAGATGGAACCGGCCCCGTCGCTTCAGCTCCGTCCACAGAGCACCACGGGACAGAGGGTGAGGCCAGCCGGGGATGCGCCTCCTCAGCTCCGGTCACACGCAGACGCCGAGCCGTCGAGGGAGAGGCGCCGCGTGCCTGGCCGCCGGCCTGCGCCGTGCGTGCCTGGCCGCCGGTCGCCGGCGCTGCCTCCCCGTGGCCCCATGCACGGCCGGTGGCCACCATGGACACGGCTCTTCCCTGCCGGCCGCCCTCTTCGCCTGAGAAGGTTGTGGTGGAGGTGGGAGGCAGGCGCAGACCGGATCCTGGGGTCGAAGGTGGAGGTGGGAGGGCGCAGGTGGAGGGAGGTGGGCGGCCGGGGGTGGGGGGGAATGATTAGGTTTAGTGTGTATCCGGTCCAATTAGTTTCTATATATAGGGGGGTCGTTCTACCTTTTTTCCAAAGTGTAAGGACCTTTCTGCAAAATATCGCAGCGACCGTCGGATGTGAAATAGACGTACACGATAGTCGGTGGAGATCCTTGTGATAGTGGGAAATCCACTCTGGCTCCGCCCCTGTC
>JAPCYS010001715.1:0-29003 GCA_028641055.1 Alopecurus myosuroides
ATTTCTGCGACCACGCACTCCGAGAATGTCCTATTTTTAGCATAGGTCATGCCGATTTTTTCCGTCGACGACCATGCATGCATCATCCATATATTACGTAATTTGATTCTAATTAATTTTCCATTTGATCTTTTTTTACTATGTAGGAAACCATGCATATAAACACAGGCACCGTGGCTAGATTTATGAAACATGCGACGAACGAAATGTTTCGAAATAGCATGACGGAGATAAGATGTTCTTGTCGAAGATGCAAACTGAAACACTTGATCAGATACGATTCTGGTGACTTGGAGTCTCACCTTATCCGTCGTGGTTTCATGGATGGCTACACTCTTTACCCGACAAGTGATGAAGATGAAGAGTCGCCCGAACATGATGAAGGACATCATGATCAAGATGAAGGACATGATCATAATAAAGACGAAGGACATCGTGATGAAGATGTCGGGACATTATCATAATCAAGACGAAGGACATCATGATGAAGATGTCGTGACATTGTCGTCGGACTGGGTGCAGGACCCTCATGTCCAAGCTCTGCTTCTCAAGGAGACTAGCAACACCAGAGCTGCTGCTAGAGAGAAATCGAAGCTGTCGCAACTAGAGATAGACGCTGTTACTCCATTGTATGAAGGATGCGTGAGCGAGGATACCCGTATGAACGTAACGTGAAGGACCCTCGAGATGAAGACAAAACACCGATGGACCGATGCGAGCTACGATGAGAACATGGCATTCTGGCATGGCCGTCTTCCCACGGGGAACAAGTGTCCAACGAGCATCGAGGAGGCGAAAAAAGTCGTGTGCCCTCTGGATTTACCTCACGTGAAATACCATGCTTGCATTAATGACTGCATCATCTATCGGGGCGCGGACGCGGAGAGAACCATATGCCCGGTGTGCGACGCAACTCGATACAAGACAGGGAAGAAGGCCTCTCCTCGAAAAGTGGTGTGGTACTTTCCGGTAACTTCCCGTCTGCAGCGGTATTTCGCAGACCCCACACAGGCGAAGCTCATGCGATGGCACGCGGAAAGGAAGAAGCCAGAAGAGCATGATGGAATTGATCCGGAGAAGGATGACACGATGCTGACACACCCCTCAGATGCTAGCAAGTGGAAGGCGCTAGACATCGAATATCCCGAATTCGGCGACGATCCAAGGAACATCAGGTTGTGCATGAGTACGGATGGATTAAATCCTTTTGGCAACCAGAGCAGCACCCATAGCACCTGGCCCGTGTTTGTATGTATATACAACCTACCCCCCTGGTTGTGCTTGAAGAGGAAGTACATACAGATGAGTATGCTTATTCAAGGGCCGAAACAACCAGGTAACGACATCAATCTGTATGTCCAGTTGTTGGAAGAGGAGCTAGCCACGTTATGGGACGAGCCAGCCAATACGTGGGACGCCTATGGAGAAACGTTTTTCCCAATGAGAGCCGCGCTCATCACGACGGTGCATGACTACCTCGGTTACGGATATGTCGCGGGGCAGGTGGCGCACGGATTCTGTGCATGCATTAGGTGCATGGATGACACTACGTATCTCCAGCTAGAGAGAAACCCCGGGTCTTCGAAAACCGTGTTCTTGGGGCATCGAAGGTGGCTTCGCAAGGATGGCCCGTGGAGAAAACGCAAAGATCTGTTCAACAATGAAGTTGAGATGCGAAGAGACCCACGTCAAAGGAGCGGCGAGGAAATCGACGAGCTATTGTAGAACAGGAAAGAGTGCCCTGCGCAGGGAAAGAAGCGAAAGGCGCCGGCGCCGTTGGAGGGTGTATGGAAAACAAGGTCTGTTCTCTGGGGCCTGAGGTACTGGAAGATTCTCCGCACACCCCACTGCCTTGACCTCATGCATATCACGAAAAACGTGTGCGAGAGTCTGCTTGGCACCCTGCTCAACATGCCGGAGAGGACCAAAGATGGGCCGAAAGCAAGGAACGACTTGAGATTTTTGAATATCAGGGGCGAGCTCCACGGAGGAAAACCGGATGATGATGACGATGATGATGACGATGTGTTAGATGGGACGGAAGGTCGCCGCAAGGGAAAAAAGGCCAAGAAGACGGAATATTACTGTCCCCCTTCGTGCTTCACGCTATGCGAATAGGAGATCGACCAATTCTTCAAGTGCCTCCTTGGAGTCAAATTTCCTTACGGTTATGCGGGGAAGATAAGCAGATACCTAGACGTACCAAAGCAGAAGTTCAGCGGGATGAAGTCTCACGACTGTCACGTGATGATGACGCAGATACTTCCAGTTGCAGTTCGAGGGATAATGGACGCGCACGTCCGCGAAACGCTGTTTGGACTCTGCAACTTTTTGACGTCATCTCTCGAAAGTCGATTGGCGTGAAGAAACTCGCAAGGCTACAGGAAGAGATCGTGGTGATACTATGCGAGCTTGAGATATACTTCCCGCCAACATTCTTCGACATTATGGTGCATCTCCTTGTCCATGTCGTGGATGATATCATCCAGCTCGGGCCGCCGTTTTTACACTCCATGATGGCATTCGAAAGGATGAATGGTTCCATCAAAGGGTACGTCCGCAACAGGGCCCGTCCAGACGCAAGCATTGCCACGGGCTTTCTGACAGAGGAGTGCATCTCTTTCTGCACGAATTTTCTAGACAAAGATGAGAACCTGGTCTGCCCGTAAAAAGGCACTTTGGCAGGCTCGGTGGATGGGGACACCGCGAGGGCCAGCGCGAAATGAATGTCGACTTTCAGGGCCGACGCAACGACTTGACAGAGCAAACCTAGTCGCGCTACAACATACAGTGGTCGATCCTTGGTTGGAAAAGCACAAATTGCTAATCGCGAAGTATTACAGTGGCCGGGGACAACATAGGACTGAAGCAGAAATAATCAGAGAGCACAACATCCATTTCACACAGTGGTTCAGGGAGAAGATTCTGACCGATCACCCGGAGACGCCTTATTCTGAAGAAGAAAAACTCATACTCACATTGTCACAAGGCCCCGCACATAACCTCATGACATATCAGGCATACGATATCAATGGTTACACATCCTACACGGCAAATAAGGACCGGAACTGCGAATACCAGAACTCGAGGGTAAAGATGGAATCATTAACAGGTGACGTCAAGGAAAGATACTATGGTAGGATCGACGAGATATGGGAACTCGACTACTGCGGAGAGAAGGTGCCAATGTTCCGTGTCACATGGGCAAAGAGCGTCAGGAAAGAAGGACAATATTTCACCACCATGGTGATACCTGAAGCCAAATCCGGCACGAATGGTCACCGCAAAAAATGAGCCATGGGTCTTGGCTAACAAAGTGGACCAATGCTTCTTCATTACTGACCCGACAAGGCCTAGCCGTGTTGTCGTGCAGAGAGGCAAAATAAACATCATCGGAATGGATGGAGTAGCCAACTAGCAAGACTTTGACCAGTACGGCGACCCGAAAATGGAAGATGACAATGACGATGGAACGAAATACACAACAAGAAGAAGCAGGGCAACGCTACCTACAGGTCGCCCATTCCACCGAAGAAGTCACGGTGTTCCGGAACTGAATTACTCAACCGCGACAAAGAAGGGAAAAAAAATTGTAAAACGCTAGCTAGAGCTACAAGAATCATTATGTTGCCGTGTGTGTGCATGAATTCGACAAAATTAAGATGATGTAATAAGAATATTTGTGATTTTATGACTTCTAAATTAATCAACACTTTATTTGAGATTTTTTGCATTTATATCGATTTTGCAAATTTCATTATATTTACATCTATGTTGATCTACTATAATTTGCTATGTATATATTTGTTTATACATTGATTTATTTTGAATCATTTTGTAAGAAATAAAAAATAAAAAAATTTGGGGGTGGACAGGAGACGAACCCTGGTGGGAGGCTAGGCAGGAAGGGCACTAGCCACTGGGGTAAGTATCAGTTGTTGATACCTACCCACGCGCAGTTCTTTTATGTAGATACTACGGATAGGCGTGGCGCACCTCCATCTTGTGCGCCACAGTTAGCTTAGGCGCGACGCACTTTTCGTCGGTTCGTCACGAATAGCTTAGGCGCGACGCGCGGTTAGTTGGTGCGCCACGGTTACTTTAGGCGTGACGCACCTCCCCTCGGTGCGTCACCGCTATCCTCTTCTATAACACGTACGGGACCGTTCCCCTCTGCTTCTTCCTCTTCCAATCTCGATCTGAAAGAACCACCGTCGCCTCCATTCCGTCGCCTCCGCACGGCCTAGCCACCGCCGCCCAGCGCCCTAGCCCTAGCCACCGTCCCCTCCCGTCTAGCTCCCCTCTGTCTCCATCGATCGCCGCCACCGTCCCTCCCGTCCACCACCGCTGCCCTAGCCACCGTCCCCTCCCGTCCGCCACCGCTGCCCTCCCGCCCTAGCCACCGCACGCCCACCACTGCCCTAGCCACCGCTGCCCAGCACCGTAGCCGCCCACCGCCCAGGAGGAGGGGAGTCGCGCCGCCGTCCACGACAAGGAAGAGGACGAGGAGCCGCGCCGCCATCCACCTACAGGAGCGCCAAGGCCTCCGTCTTCCACGACACCGTGTGCAGCTGCAGGACCGCCAAGGCCGACGGCTTCTTCCCCTTCCACGACGCCGTATGCAGCTGCGTGAACGACTACAGCGAGCCCTAGGTAAGACCCCTCCTCCTACCCTCCCGCCAAGTTCTTGTTCCTGCTTGCCCTGTTCTTGTACCTGAGAAATAGTGAAATAGTGAAGAACTCGTACTGATCACACTAAATTAATCATCCGTGGCTACATCACTACTGAATTAATCCCTTGCATAGCTGAATTGCTACTAAATTAATCTATTCTACTACTGCTATTGCAACAAACAAGCTAACCATCAGAACAAGCTTAACAATCCCCCAGAAGATCAAACACATACTTCATTGCATCCTCCTCGGTGTCCTAGCATTTACAACTGTCAAAATGCATAATAGTTTTTTCTTTAGAAAGAACATCAGTCAATGCTACTTACATGAAGTCCTGAACTGAATACAACCTGATGGCCTTGCACACAATATCCCCAGTTCGTCAACCAAATACAAAATCTGGACACAACTGTTGTTCATTGCTCACACTTATTTGCATGTGCATATCTTATATTGACTCGATAATTCATAGCATTACAAACTTATATCCGTGGACACATCTGTTGTTCATATGGTTCAGAACTAATTATAACAGACAAGGATTTATGTAACCCAATAATGTAAACTTTACAAGAATGATCATCTATCCCTTTTTGTAGTGTTTCTCGCCTTTTTGGAGTTTTTCTAAAACACAACAACACACTGCTCGACAAGTGTCCGAGAAAAAAAAAAGTACAACACTTCAAAAAAAGTGACTCTGTCTCCATTGTCATCAATCATGTGAGCATCGTGTTCAAGTTCCTCAGGAAAAAAGGAATGATCTAAGACAAAAAAAAATAGGATGTTAGTTTTTCTTAGGGATGCTTTTAGATGCACCTTGTTCATGCCAATATGAAGAAATGATTTACATAGCCATCACTGTATGTAATGAACTACCTGATACAGTCAGTAAGAACTGCTAGAATGAATTGGTTCACACCAATTTATTGTTGCAGGCTATACTCGCAGTAGTGCAGGCTATATATAAAAAAATTCTGCTTGCAGGTTCGTCCAATTAACTTCACTCGTAAGGCATTAGCCCTACCAACTTCTTGGTTAATTTAGTGTGATCAGTACGAGTTCTTCACTATTTCTTCTGGACAATGAACGACTACAGCGAGTCCATTGTCGAGCGCTCCATCCAGAAGCAGCTCAGTCTTGTCGCCCCTGATGATGCTGTCGCAGTGGTGTTATTATACTTCCTCCTGCAAGGGCAACAATTTAACCTCAGTTGTAAGATAAAGAAAGCTGAAAAAATGCAATCAGTTTGTTCTTGTACCTGCAGTTTGTTCCTCTTCTTAGCCTTCCTGGGAGCCACATTAGCACTGCCTTGGCTAGAGTGGAAGCAGATACTAGTCCAGAACCTTGTTCCTGTCTTACCAATGCAACCAGAGGAGCGGTCATAGTTGCCATCGCAGCCACACTAGTGGCCAAAGGTACTGTTTGTTCAGCAACAACAGGTGTCACGAGGGGAACAGCAGCCACTGTAGGTACATGTACTGCCGAAGTGGCTGTCAGCTGCGGCTGTGAAATTGGCTGGGAAGTCATCGTTAGCTGCTGGTTGCCACCAAAACGACCAACATTACGATTATGTCCATAACGACCTCTCACCCCACTGTTATCATACGCTCCATAGCCTCTACCTTGGTTTTGATTAAAGTTACTGCCACCATTATGTCCAGCCTCGAACGAGTTAAACTCACCACGACCACGACTGTGAAAAGGTCTTCTGCCACGACCACCACTGCCATGCAGATTCCCAAAATTACAACGGTTTGAGCCAAAGCCCGAACCAATGTGAAAGGATCCTCTATGATCCAGAAACGGACCCTCTGCCCCTGCTGTCCCACTCGGACCACCCTCCTCGAAACTCATCTTCCTTTTTTATTTATCTGCAGCAGGAAACCACCTTTGCTATGTTATTGTTTTTTCCGCTATTGTTAGCTATGTTATTGTCTTTTCAGCTATAGTTAGGCATATTGAGATTATTCAGCTATTGTTTGCTATGTTATTGTTTTTTCCGTTTTTATTGATTGTGTACAATTATGCAGAGACGCTATAAGGTGCAGATTTGGAATTATGATTGGTTTAACAGATTTTTGGTGTTGCAATTGGTAATTGTCAAAATGTGCAGTTTGCTGCTGGTACCACTTTTGGTGTTGGTACCACATTTGGAAATTTGTCCGGCCATCGAGCCGTTTAAAACTTTGCAGGGAATTCAAATGAGTTGCCCATTTTCGCCGAAATGTTGATTAATTTCCGTTTCGGCGAGAATCGGGCACTCTAGTGTTAGAAAATTAGCAAAGGTCATGCCGAAATTTTCCCGTGAATTTAGGACTAAGCCGTTTTCCCGTGATCGAGTAGTATGTCGATTTTTTGTTTCCTTTATATTAAGCAATAATTTCCCCTTTCAGAACATGGCACACGACGACGAGGCCGGAGGTTCTGAGCCGTTCTGGCAAATCACCGACGAAGAAGATGAGCAATACGACCCGACGGCGGATGCCAGGGCTGACGCAGACACTAGCGGTGGCAAGGAGGATGACGCCACCACTAGTGGCGCCGGTGATACCACTAGTGGCGCCGCCGGCGGAAATGACACCACTGATGCCGGCGGTCAGACATATGGTGGTAGCAAAGCCAAGAAGAGGACGGCAACGAGAAAACGAAAAAGTAACACTCTCCGCACCTACCGTGAAGAGATCACGGAAATTGATAGCTTTGGGTATCCAATCGCGCCCGAGGCGGTGGTCAGAGGATTCGGCAACCAGATTGGTTGCATTGTCCGGGAAATTGTCAGGATCTTAACCGATGATCTAAGGAAAAAAAAGAATGAACATTATCGGCTTCTTCTCTTTAGAAAGCTGCACGGACGATACTTGTACCCGCATCCGCCAGACGATCCGTTTAAGTACAATAACGACAATCTGGAGGGGAATAAGGTCAACCATTGAGCCATTGGTAAGATGAACACCGCCTTGGCCAACTGGAAACACCTGGTGAAGGTTAAGGTCTTGGACCCCAAAAATAGCTTGCAGGATGTTTTAGCGAGTGAGCCGAGAATCACCGAAGCTGAACTCCGGGACTTCAAGGTACTTTGCCAGAGCGAAGTCGCCAAGGCTAACGCTGATTGGGGGCAGAGGATGCGGCGGTTGAACATTGGTACCCACAAACTGGGATGCGGCGGTTACAGAGCGGCGATTCCCAATTGGGAGAAGGAGGACGCCAAACGTGCAGAACACGACATCCCTGACCCTCTCGCAAAGTACTCGCCGCGGACAAAAAACTTCATCAGGGCCCGGTTTACATATGACCCGGTAGCTAATGAGTATACTACCGATGATGAGAAGGTGAAGGAGTTGTATAAAAACTTGGTAAGTAAATACACCATCCTAATTAGTTTTCTCTCGACGATCAAGTCGATTGCATCATAGTATACTGGTGGAATTCTAAACGGTTCACGCTAATTGTGCAGAACGCAGAAATCGAAAGTGGTGGAACCTCGTCATCCATGCCGAGGCTGCACGGCCCGTGGGACGACAGTTTAAACAGGGCGGTGAACGTGACGCAGGGGAAGGAAAAGCACAAAAGGCCGTCAGGCGGCCGAGTGTGTGGCCTGGGCACGACGACGAAGCTCAGAGAGTACTTCAAGGAGCCCAGGGAGGCGAGAAGGAATAGAAAGAGGACCATCGAAGATATCCAACGTGACGAAGCCCGCGATCGCGAGATTGCAGACCTCAAGGCCAGAGTTGCCGATATTCCTAATATTGTCAAAACAGGTTTGGCAGAACAAATGGGCAGCGTTTTGCCTACCATCTACGATGTGGTTACTCGATGGAATGAAGGAGGTCGAGTGGGACCGTGCCCGGTGCCTAGCGTGCAGGGCAGCAACTCAAGAGACTTGTCCAGAGTCTCGCCGGCCAACGCCACGATGGCGGACCCACTGGTGACTCCGCCCGCCTACACCACGGCGCCGATAGTGACTCCGCCCGCCTCTACCCGCCTGACCATCCGTTGCACGCCCACAGTGGGGGGTCCTCCGCCGAATGAAGAGCGTGCACCAACGAACAACCGCCGTCTGACCATCGGTTGCACGCCCGCCGCCGGTTCTCCCTCGCCAGTCAACAGTAGCACGCCCACCGTCGTTGGCCCCTCGCCACTAGAGGAGCTCGACGCCCTCGCCAGCCAGGTAAATAGTTAAGCGTTGGAGCGTCGATCTTCCTTTGCCTTAGACTGGCATCTCTGACGCCCTGCATGTTTTCCGCAGAACGACGACGTTCCATGCACTCTCTTAGACACAGTGGACGGCGTGTTGAAGGATGTTGCTGTGGGTATGATCGTTCAACCGTCAACCCGCAGGTTCCACAACAGGCCGATGCGCGAAGACGTATATAGAGTTCGATTGCTTCGGGTGCTAGCGGGCTACGACGACTTGTTGCCTCCCATTCAACCCTACCAAGAAGAAGATGACCCCGATACCCTGACGCTCCTCCAGTGCCTACCTTGGAACATGGAATGGCCGAAGACCTAGATTCGCCTGGGGAAGAGGGGCGCCACCCCGCAGACATCGCCTCTAGAACTACCGGCGCGAGGCACCACCTCGAAGACAACCCCTCTAGAAGCTCCGGAGCGGAGCCATTGCAAGACCGTCGCCGCGCCATCGCCTACCCCTGACATGGAGATGGCACAAGACCCGGAGAATGACGTTGATCTTGATGCCATGGATTTCATCGCTGATGACTTTGATGGCGGAGATTACGTTGCTCCTCCCCCAGAAGAACCCTACCATAGCACGGAGGCTCGTGGTGAGGCTCCTCTGCGGATAAATCCAATTGCAAGCGTCTCTTCGGTTCTCAGGAAGACACGCCTCCAGATGTCGCCCCCTGCACCGAGACTCAGAAAAGTGCGAAGGGAGGAGTTATTTTCAGCCCTAGCACAATCCGTAAGGCGGCTAATGAGGAGATTGAGAAGGAGATCATTCCGAAAACGCCGAAGCCGCGGAAAAGAGGACCTAGATCCAAGCCGCAAAGTCCGCGAGCCAGCCTGCTAAGATGCCGCTCCGTGTTCAGGACGGCCCACCTACATCTAAGCATACGAAGATGCATGTGATTGGTCAGCCTATGCTTAGCCAGAGCAAGCTCAAAGCCGCAAGTGGGGATATGCGGAGTTTGCATGACAGCATTCTTTTTCTTGAAACGCGCCTTGTTCAAAGCAAGGATCCATCATACCCGTTTTTCGTTGCCATGGTGCCAAAGGACTTGGGCTTCGTCGAATCAACCGGCGCGGATAGGATAGTACTGCGGTTTTCGGACATCTTTGATATGTTCCATAGCAATCCGCTGCACTACTCCATGGTCCGCCTATACTCGCTCAGTCTGGCGGTGCAAGTCAGCAGGGATAGTACACCGGGCATCGCGATAGTGGACCCCTTCTACATGCGCCACGACGTGTTGTGCTCCGTTGGGAACCAGGCAGTCGCGTCGAAATATCTCCGGGACTTCATGCTGGCGAACCAGACCAAGGCACTAGTAGAGAAGTGCCTTTCTATGGAACAGATTCTGTGGCGCATGGCTTTTTGGTGCGCCATAGAAATATATTTTTGTGGCGCACGGGTTGTCATGCGCCACATAAAAGAGGCATTCTGTGGCGCACGGGACCGTGGTGCGCCACAGAAAACAGGAATTCTGTGGCGCACCGGATAGGGGTGCGCCACAGAAATAAGCTGGGGGCCCACACCATGATTGCCACACTCCTATTCTGTGGCGCATGGTGGTTAGTGCGCCACAGAAATATGACATTTCTGTGGCGCACCCCCCTTGGTGCGCCACAGAATTCCCATCCGAAAAAATTCTGTCCACACGCACCAACTCCACCCCCCGGGAACGCCTTTTCTAGTTTTTGACGGAAGAGTTGGTGGTCTAAAAAGCATCAAAAAATAAATCCCTTATAGATGCACGGAGAGTTTAATGTCTACTTTTTTATCAAATTTTGAAATATGTATTTCGACTTTCTGAGCAAAAGTTTTATAAAAAAAGTAAAATGGGCATAACTTTTGCATACGATGTCGAAAAAAATGATCAAGATATTAAAAAAAACTAGAGAGAAAAAGGAACCCAACCTGGTGCAGCCGATGGGATCTGGGGTGGCTCGGCCCTGGTGCAGCGACCGCGTGGCGGCGGCGCCGCCATTGTCTTGGCTCCCGGGCGGCGTGGCCTCCTCTGTCTTTGGCGGCGGGAGGTGGTGGTGCTAGGGATCGTCGGCGGCAGGGCTCCCGGTGGCAGCGGATGTGGAACCCTCCCGCAAATTTTCTACTTGGATTCGTTTCACGGCGTCTGGGCTGCGAGATATCAGAATAAAGGAGGTGGTCCTTGGGTTTCCCATTGTGCGAAGATGAAGATCCTGATGTAGGTTCTCGTTGATCAAGCCGGGGTGTTGACCCGAAAGGCTCCGTCAGCGAACTCCCATGGGCGACACCGGGAGATTGCTGGATCGGTGGAATTCGGTCACAATGCTCAGTCATCGAAGGTGAGATTGGAGGACTAGCAACGGTGTTTGGAGCCTTTGCATCGATGGGGAACTGGCTTGGAGTTACAAGATTCGTGGAATTCGTATGTAAGAGGGGGCGACAATATGCGTGAAGTCCAAAGTCCTACCTTCCAGGGTGAAAACCCAAGGTCTGGCCTTAATTGGTTGTAACTGGCACTGGTCTTCTTGGAGCCGTTGTTTTGAGAGCGTGGATTATCTTCAGGGTGAAAACCCATGGTCTGGCCTTAATTGGTTGTGCCTGGCACCGTTCTTTTTGGAGACGTTGTTTTCGAAGAGATGGACACCAGCTGTTGTTTAGGAGGTGGTTGTGCGGATACCGCGAGGACTGTAACTCTGTAGCGGGACTTTTTTTTATTTCTTCCTTTTATTGTCTTTCGACTGTGTGCATCCATTGTGTTGTTGCAGAGGCCGGGTGTAATTTGTATATCCGCGATATTTATATACTTCCCTTTATCAAAAAAAAAAAAGATTGCACATATGAGCGCAGGCAAGAGAGCCATGTCCTTCACTCCGCAACCCAGTTTCCGTTGGCCGCTAGCAGGTGCTTGATTCATTGCCGATGCGGCGTAGAGACCATGGAACGGCCAAAGTTGTCAGGGGTTGCGCTGGGTTGTGTCTCCCATGTCTCGTCCGAGATTCTTTTTGTCAACATTGATGAACTCACTAGTCAGGCCTTGTTGGTACCGGTATATATTCGGGGATCGGCAGGGTTTATCCCGGGTTAACCCCAAATACGAACTTGTTTGGTTGAAATGTATTTTGCAGGGTTTATCTTCACCTTTCTCCAAATTTCCCCCCACTTTAGTGTATTTTCTCTATATCAAATCCACTCACTCAAGCTAGTGAATTAGAGGTAAATGGGGATTTTATGAAATTTTGTGGAGGAGGAGGTTTTACCTAAACCCTGTGGAGATTATCCCTACTGATCCGCTAAAATCCTCTAGTGCCAAACAAGGTTTCAATGACCAAATCATAAATCAACCATGGGAACAGACACAACGCAAATGAAAAATCCAGCAGTGTGGTGGTTTTGTAAAGATAAATTAGTCTAGCAACAAGAGAAATGGTTGCTGCTCGAACAGACAGGAGATCTCCGAATATGATACCTACAGGGTTTTTATCCTCCAAAATGGGGTAGAAACACGCCTCTGCCTTGATATCAGCAGATTTCAGAAATAGGAACCTACGGATACTCGAATGGCAACAAGAGATTTACTTGGCAGGCCCTTCTGATCCTTGCCAACTAGCCCCATACTTGTCGCTGTTGCCTTTCTTCACATCCCAGGTCTTGCCTTTCTTGTAGCCAATATTTACCTTCCTAGTCTTGTTCTTCCTAGTGCCGTGCCGTGTAGTAGACCGCCACAAAGCTGATGCACAAGCCGACAAGTACAGCTGTGAAGAACATCACCAGCAACATCGATTTGATTATCGGAGTCTCTTCCGACGTCAGTGGTGTCGTCGCCGGATCGCGACTGGCTGTTAACCTGAATATAACGAACTCTGAAACTTTGGACACAAGAGGATTTTGTGTTGCGCTCACAACCTGCAGCTTTTCTGGTTTTCTCTTCTGAACTTATATCGAGCTACATGCAGGGAGGATCAACTAACGATCCTAAACTCACGCCACTCTCCGCACTTACCAAACGCGCCATCCCACGTTTGTGCAAGAGATAGCTGTCTGTCCGGTGGCCTAGCGCACAACCTGGACAGTATACACACGCACACATGCAGCAGTGCATCGTACCCCTGGCACGTATACACAACGAGGAAAACAAACATGCACCTAAGTCACCTATGACACGAGTGAAAATGCTAACACCACTTCAGTCGTGGCATCCCTTCTTCACGTCGACCACACCGAGCTTCTCTCTGAACTCGATGAACTTCACCCTCCCGAGTGACTTTGTCAGGATGTCTGCAACTTGTTCTTCAGTCCTCACATGTTGGACATCGATCTTCTTCTCCTCAACACACTCGCGTATGAAGTTATACCGAGTGTCGATGTGTTTGTTGCGATCGTGGTGTACCGGATTTTTGCACAATGCAATAGCAGACTTGTTGTCGACGAGGAGCTTGACCTTCGATGGTGCGGCGCCACTGAGCTCTCCGATCAGCCGGCTGGGCCACGCCCCTTGACACGCAGCTGTGGCTGCTGCGATATATTCCGCATCGCAGGACGACAGGGCTACGATCTTCTGCTTCTGCGACGCCCAGGTCACGCAGCTGGAGCCGAAGAAGAACGCCATTCCGCTCGTGCTCCGGCAATTATCTGCATCGCCTGCAAGATCACTATCGGAGTAGCCCATCAGTATGGGTTCCGATGATCCATGCCGCTCACATACCTCAAGATGTGCTTGACAGCCGCCATGTGTTGTGTCGTTGGAGCCTCCATGTATCTGCTGACGATGCTGACGGCGAAACCGATGTCAGGCCGGGTGTTCACCAGATAGCGCGGACTCCCCACGATGCTCCTGTACTCAGTGGGATCGACCGCGGCGCTGCCGTCTTTCTTCGTCAGCTTCAGTCTGTTCTCCATCTGAGTCTGGCATGGATTGCAGCACTCCATGCCCATGTGCTCAACGATCTTACGCGTGTAGCTGCTCTGGCACATTGTGATCGCCTCAGTCGTCTGGTTTACCGCGATGCCGAGGTAGTAGGAGAGAAGGCCAAGATCACTCATATTGTATATCTTCATCATCTGCTCCTTGAACTCGACGATGTCAGCACTGCGGGAGCCGGTGATGATTAAATCATCAACATACACCCCCACAAGCAGAAACGCCCCCTCCTTCTTCCTCCGGTAGACGGCGTGCTCGAGTGAACAGCGCTCGAAGCCCAGCTCCATCAGCGAGCTGTCCAGCTTTGAATTCCATGCGCGCGGGGCTTGGCGAAGCCCGTAGAGCGCTTTGCGCAGCTTGAGCACCATGTGCTCGTTGCCGTTGTCGACGAAGCCCGGCGGTTGCCGAACGTACACCTCCTCGGCCAAATCCCCGTTCAAGAATGCGGATTTAACGTCCATATGATGGACCTCCCAGCCGCCGTGCGCCGCGAGCGCGATGAGCACTCGGACTGTCTCCATTCGCGCCACGGGGGCGAACACTTCGTCGAAGTCGACGCCCTGCCTTTGTGCATAGCCCTTTGCCACTATTCGAGCTTTGTGTTTGATCGCGTTACCTTGTGGATCCTTTTTCACCTTAAGACCCCACTTGATCCCGATTGCACGCTGTCCAGGAGGGAGATTGGCCAGCTCCCAAGTGTGGTTGCCACGGATAGAGCTCATCTCCTCGTCCATGGCGCGCTTCCAGCAGCTCTCCTTCAATGCATGCTCGACGGTGACTGGCTCCTCAACAGCTACCAAGCAGACGCCACTGTACTCCAGCTCGTGCGGCTCGATGGCATCAATCAGCTCTTCGCACCTCTGGTAGCGGAGCGGTGCACCCTCGGAGTCCATTGACTGGCCGGTGGGCGGTGTGACAAACACTGGTCCTGCAGGTGTTGCAGGCTCATCTACAGGCGACGCACTCTGTGCCCGTGGAGTCGCTGGCGTCGCGTCTCCACCCCCTGCGGCACCCGTGTCGGTGTCTCTGCCACTGTCAGCCGTGGCCACCTCGTACTCCACAGTGAAGGTGCTCGGCGCGGCTGCGACTGCATCGGCAGGCGTGGAATCCAAGTTCCACGGCCTACCCTCGCCGAAGATGACGTCGCGAGTGACGTGCAGCTTGTGTGCCGCCGGGTCGTAGACACGGTAAGCCTTGCTCCCGTCCTCGTACCCTACAAACACCATCGGCGCCGCTCTGTCCGAGAAATTGGTGACGCCCGGCCCCACCTTCTTGACGAACGCCGTGCACCCGAAGGTGCGCAGGTACGAGACATCACGCCACCGCCCGTGCCATGCTTCATACGGCGTGACGCCGGTCAATGCACGCGTCGGCGCCCGGTTCAGGACGTGCACGGCGGTTTTCACCGCATCGCCGGAAAAACGAGCTGGCACCTGCATCGTCTTGAGCATGCTCCGAGC
This sequence comes from Alopecurus myosuroides, assembly GCA_028641055.1. Classification (NCBI taxonomy): domain Eukaryota; kingdom Viridiplantae; phylum Streptophyta; class Magnoliopsida; order Poales; family Poaceae; genus Alopecurus; species Alopecurus myosuroides. Next base: position 15,218 of record JAPCYS010001715.1, read on the forward strand.
CATCTCGACCACCGTCTGGTTGCGCCGCTCGACGACGCCGTCTTGCTGCGGGGAGTACGGCGTCGTCGTGTACGTCTTGATGCCGTTATCGTCGCAGTAGTTCTTGAACTCCATCGAGTTGAACTCGCCACCGCGGTCACTCCGGAACGCCCTCAACTTCACCTGGCGCTCCGTCTCGGCGAGTGCCTTGATCTTGCAGAAGAAACGGAACGCCTCATCCTCCGTGCGCAGCATCTCCACCCACATGAACCTGCTGTGGTCGTCGACAATCAGCAACAAGTAGCGGTTCCCGCTCGGGGTTGCCGGCGAGATGGGACCACACAGGTCCCCGTGGACGAGCTCGAGTCCCTGCTCCGCGCGGTATGACGACGCGCCCGGGAATGGCGTCTTGTGCATCTTGGTGAGTGCACACCCGTCGCACAGCTGCTGCTCCCTCTCGATCGCTAGCAGGCCGGTGACCATGTCCTTCGCCGCCAGGTCGTGCATCGCACGGAAGTGAAGATGCCCATAGCGTGCGTGCCAACGCCACACCGCGTCATCCGTCTTCGCCAAGAGACACACCGGAGAGGTGATCTTCAACGACAGCATGTACAGGCGCTTCTCTGAATGCCTCACCCTCGCCAGCAGCAGTCTCTCGGTGTCGAAGATGCACATCTCCCCGTCTTTGACAACAGTCTTGCAGCCCACCTCATCCAACTGCCCAATGCTGATGATATTACTGCGCAGGCGAGGCATCAGGTACACATCTGTGAATACGCGGTGATCCTGGTTCTTGCACACGAACATGATGGAGCCTCTTCCACATATCTCCACAACTGATCCATCTCCAAACTTCACAGTGCCCGTGATGGTCTCGTCGAGTGTTGAGAACATGCGCCGATCGCCGGTCATGTGGTTGCTAGATCATGTGTCAAGGTACCAGGCATCAGGTGTGCTCACCTTGGGGATCACTTTCTCCTCATTCAGAAACACCTGCTCGTGCGCCGGCGTGTCGGTAGTCTCAACCAGCCAACGCACACTTCCATGAACAGCGCTGGCTGTTCCTCACTTGCCGACGCTGCCTGCGTCAGGTGCGCCTCCTCCTTCCTCTCCTTGCGCGGCTTGCGGCAGTCGCGAGCGTAATGCCCAACGATATCGCAGTTGTGGCAGGCGGCCTTTCCGCCTGACGGGCCACGGCCGCCGCTGGGCGCGCCGTCCTTCTTCTTCCCGTCCTTGTTCTGGTGCCTGTCGATGTTCTTGCCTCCGCCCTTCTCCGAGGTTTTGGCTCAAGACGATCCGTCGCCTCGTGCACGAAGCTTGGCGCGCGCCATCCACTCCTCCTCCGTGAGGAGTAGACTCGCACCGGCGCCACCAGCGACGTCCTTCTCATACCGATCTTCAGCGGAGGGTCCCCGGTGAGATCCTCGATGCTGAGCGTGGATAGGTCGACCAGCGTCTCGATGGAGAGTGCGATATGCGAGTACTTTGGTGGTACGACGCGCAGAAATTTGTGGACAGCATCCTCCTCGTCGACCTTGACGCCGAGGGTCTTGAGGTTGGCGACCAGTCCGCCGATCCTCATGGAGAAATCGATCACCGATTCCCCACTTTTGAATTTGATGTTCTCGAATTCCTTCGTCAGCGACTGCCTCTTTGCCTGACGAACGCGCTAGCCTCCCAGGCGCACGGTCTTGATGGAATCCCATGCCGCCTTCGTCGTCGGCTTCGCGACGAGCGTGCTGATCATCTCCGCAGGGACAGCTTGCAGGATAGCCTCCATGGCCATCCGATCCTCGTGGTGTTCAACCTCGCCGTGATCGACGGCGTCCCAGATATCTGGACTCCATCATCACCTGTCAGTACGGCCCAGTCGCCGTAGTTCGTCTTGGTCAGCATCGGCCATCGTGCCGATCCGGAGTCCCTCACCGTGCGCTGTACCAGCGCCGGCCCCAGCTCTTACCCGCGTCGCACCTTGCGGCTGCGCCCACGTGCGCCAGGTAGTGGCGATCTCGATCGAGAGGGCGTCCGCGCGGCGGGGCGCGTCCTTGACCCGCCGCCATCACCGTCCCGCGACCTCGCTCCATCTCTTGATCCCGCCATTGCTCCGAGGATCACTCCAGTGGCTCTGATACCACTTGTCGTCGCCGGTTCGCGACTGGCTGTTCTGAAGATAACGAACTCTGAAACTTTGGACACAAGAGGATTTTGTGGTGCGCTCACAACCTGCAGCTTTTCTGTTTTCTCTTCTGAACTTATATCGAGCTACATGCAGGGAGGATCAACTAACGATCCTAAACTCACGCCACTCTCGCTTACCAAACGCGCCATCCCACGTTTGTGCAAGAGATAACTGTCTGTCCGGTGGCCTAGCGCACGACCCGGAGAGTATGCACACGCACATGGAGCGGGTGCATCGTACCCCTGGCACGTATACACAGCGAGGAAAACAAACATGCACCTAAGTCACCTATGACACGAGTGAAATGCTAGCAGGTGGTAGTCCGGCTTCAGAAACAACAGTAATGTATGCAAAACATGTAACCACAAGGTCAGCAAACAAGGCCAGAGACGATGGTTGTACCAACTCCGGTCATGAGGTCAACTTCGCTTACACAGCAGTGAGGGTGGTTGCCTATTTCGCCTCGGACTCTCCTGATGTCTCGCATGTCCATGCGGAAGTCTAGAGCACAATGAGGTTGAATAAGAGATTTATCTTTTCCATTTTTGCATAGTTTTAAATAGCGGGTAGGATATAGCGTTTGGCTCAAAATTAGCTAAATCGACACTAGCGCAACTAAGCGGCGCTAAATCAACGCTATAGCGCTATATGACACTATAGCATCGCTATATTTAAAACTATGATTTTTTGTAAGAATAAAACATTGAAACATGCATGTCAAGGTAGCACAGCTTTGAAGCCTGAAGTTGGGTTTGCATTTCTCTTATAGCATACACAGAAACATCTACGCATTCAGTGCAAAGATTTTATCCAGCACATCTCTTTTTGCAAGTGCACCCGCTGATAGTACACCAACGATATGGTTCCAGTCATTGATGGCACAAAACGTTGTGTCTGGTGACTTTTCCGTTAAATTTCATGTCAAAGCAAAATCTGATGGTTTTCTATGGAAGTTAGTGATAGTTTACGGGGCTGCACAAGACTCTAAAAAACCAGAATTCCTAGCTGAGGTAGTGCGTATATGTGAAAATGAAACTTTGCCACTTCTGGTCGGAGGGGATTTTAATATTATTAGGCGCCCAACGGAAAGAGCAATGACAAATTTAATGCGTGTTGGCCTGCGATTTTCAACGCCATTATTGAAAGCCTAAACCTGAAGGATTTAGAGATGTCGGGTCGGCAATATACTTGGGCCAGTAGAAAACTGATTCCAACGTACCAAAAGTTGGATAGGTTTCTTGCTAGTATTGAATGGGAACAAAAATATCCTTTAACATCGGTACACGCTTTCACTCGTGCGGGGTCGGATCATACACCGTTGGTTTAGACTCGGGGGAAACATGCTCATGTTGGAAACAATAGTCATTTTTCATTTGAGCTTTCTTGGTTACGACAAGGGCTTTATGATATTATCCTTCGTGAGTGGACTACGGTTACCACGGGGGCATCTCCTATTGAACGATGGCAAACAAAATACGACATTTGCAGTTCTTAAGGGGATGGGCAAAAAATTTGAGTGGACAATATAGATTATTAAAAGATCAGTTTACGAAATTGATTGATTCTATAGATATTAAAGCGGAGACTGTTCCCTGTCAGTGGCTGAGAGAGCGGAAAAGAAAGAAGCGGAAGAGGGGTTAGCTTTGTTGAGACGGGATGAAGAGGGCTAAATGGGCTCAAAGCTAAGGTTAAACATATTCAGCAGGGTGGAAGTAATACGAAACATTTTCACCTTATTGCTAATGGTAAGCATCGTAAGAAGAAGATTTTTCGGTTAGAACAAGACGAAGGTACCATTGTGGGGGAATCTAACTTGAAAGCGTTTATCTCTGAATACTATAAGAAACTTTTTGGAGCACCGGTTCCTAGTACTGTTTCCTTAGTAGAGGATAATAACGAGGATATGCCCCAAATTTCTGCTGATGAGAATGAAATTCTCACAGCTCCTTTTACGGAAAAGGAAGTTTTTGAGGCGATTTCTCTGATGGAGCATAATAAAGCCCCAGGACTAGATGGGTTTCCTGCGGAGTTTTACCAAAAATTCTGGAATGTTATCAAAAGCGATTTGATGGCATTGTTTTCCCAGTTGTTTACGGGTGAATTACAATTGTTTAAGCTTAACTTTGGGGTGATCACGTTACTTCCGAAGAAAAAATGCTAGTCGTATTGAGCAGTATAGACCCATTTGCCTTCTTAACGTGAGTTTCAATTTTTTTACTAAAGTTGGTACTAATAGGGTAACTATAGCGAGTAGAGTTATCCGACCGTCTCAATCAGCTTTTTTACCAGGGAGAAATATTTTAGAAGGAGTGGTCGTTTTACATGAGACTATCCATGAACTGAAAAATAAAAAGATGGATGGTGTACTTCTTAAAATCGATTTTGAGAAGGCATACGATAAAGTTTTGGTCTTTTTTGCAAGTGTTGCGCATGAAGGGATTTCTCTGAAACGGTGTGACTGGATAGCTCGATTTTTCCAGGGTGGGAGTGTAGGTATTCGGGTTAACGATGACATAGGGCATTATTTTCAAACTTTGAAAGGGCTCAGGCAGGGAGATCCGTTGTCTCCTATCCTTTTAATTGTAGCAGATATGTTGGCTATTCTCATTTCTCGAGCAAAGGAGGATGGTCAAGTAGGTGGATTGATACCACATCTTGTCGAGGGTGGGGTATCAATTCTACAATATGCGGACGATACGATTCTTTTTATGGAGGATGATGTGCAGAAGGCGCTTAATATGAAATAATCCTCGCGTTGTTCGAACAACTATCGGGTTAAAATTAATTTTCATAAGAGCGAGATTTTTTGTTTTGGAAAGGCTATGGAATCTCAAGAGGACTATCGTCACATTTTCGGTTGTGATGTAGGATGCCTACCGTTTAAATACCTTGGGATTCCAATTTATGCAAATTGTTATAAAGAATAGAAAACAGTAGAGGATCGATTTGAACAAAAACTTAGTGCTTGGGTTGGAAAACTGTTGTCTTATGGGGATCGCCTCATCTTGATAAACTTAGTTTTAACTAGCCTTCCGATGTTTCTCCTTTCGTTTTTCGAAATTCCGAAAGGAGTCAAGAAAAGATTAGACTTTTACCGGTCACGGTTCTTTTGGCAAAGTGATAGCAAGAAAAAGAAATATAGATTAACGAAATGGAATATTGTGTGCCGTCCGAAGGATCAAGGGGGTTTGGGTATCGAGGTGATTGATGTGAAGAATAAATGTCTGCTGAGTAAATAGTTTCATAAGATCTTACATGAAGATGGTGTTTGGCAAGAGATTCTAGTGAATAAATATTTGGGGGATAAAACGTTGTCCCAAGCGGAGTCTAGGCCTTCGGATTCTCCCTTTTGGAAGGGGTCGATGAGAGTAAAGAAAGATTTTTTCGATAGATGTTCTTTTACGTTGGGTAATGGACGCTCCATGAGATTTTGGGAGGATATTTGGCTAGGAGACAATGCGTTGTCTCACGAATATCCTTCATTATATAATATTGTGCATCATAGGAATGTTTCCGTAGCAAACGTGCTAGCAAATAACCCACTAAATATTCAATTTCGGAGGTTCACTACAGGTGAGAGGAGAGTGCAATGGTTACACCTTGTTGAGCGTTTGATGGATGTGACGTTATTCCAGGAGCCTGACGATTTTAGATGGAACCTAACACTAAACGGGGTGTTTTCCGTCAAATCATATCATGCGGACTTGTTGCATGGCTCCACAAGATATTTACGTAAATACTTGTGGAAGTTAAAGGTACCTCTGAAAATTAAAATATTCCTATGGTTTGTTAATAGAAATGTGATCTTAACTAAAGATAATTTAGCTAAGAGAGGTTGGATTGGTGATAAGAAGTGTGTTTTCTGTGGTGCGAATGAAACAGTGGTGCGAATGAAACAGTGAAGCGCTTGTTTATTTCTTGCTCTTTCGTTAGGGATATTTGGCGTCTGATTCATTTCACTTTTAGCTACTATCCACCAAATAGTATTGCGAATTTATTTGGTGGATGGTTGAATGTAATTGACCTTCTAACTAAGGAACGTATTCGAATAGCGGTGCTGCGGTTTTATGGGAAGTTTGGAATTTCCGTAATGATATTGTTTTCAATAAAAAATCATCAGCTCATTTCTTACAGGTTATCAACAAGGTGATATATTCTATCCAAACGTGGTCCTTCCTGCTGCCTGCCGATCAACGAGGACTTATGGATTCAGGATGTGTTCGAATGACGGCGGTCGTTCGGGCTATCTACAGTCGGGATGGGTGGCTTAATCATCGACGTCTCGATGTTTAGGGCTTTTATCTTGTCTTGGCTGATACTTATTGCAAACTTGTGTGATCCGTGACTGTAAGGGGTTCACCCCACGAATTTTTATCTTTCGTTAATAAAAGCCTGGCTGTGTGCATCATTTTGATGCAGAGGCCGGGACTCAAGGGTTTCCATTTCAAAAAAAAAATCATGTATTTAATGGTTTGTATTAAATCATATATAACATAATAGTCTATAAAGCTAGAGCAGTACTCCTGTAAAAAACGGAAGGCCCGTTAAAAAGGAGTACTCCCTCCGATCCGTATTAGTGGTCGGAGGGCTAGCCAAGGCTTACGCAAAACTTTTTGGCTAGCCCTCCGACCATTAATTCGGATCGGAGGCAGTACTATAATCGGAAACTGATTTACAATAAAATCGAAATCCAGTTAAAAGAGGAAAGCCCCGTAGCCTGTAGTGCCTCTTACAACTACATGCATGCCAGTCATGGCTACTTCACGGCGTAGTCGTGGTCAAAACTGAAGCTACCGAGTTGTCAGACCATGACTACTTCACGGTGTATATGAATTACATTGGGTATGTACTAAATCTTTTCTGTCGTGCTACCAGGTCGGCCGCAATGTGTACATGAACTTTTTCCGAGGTCGTCCTGATATTTTTCCGCCGCTTGCCCAGCAGCTCGGCCACCATGCCTACGTGAACCCTGTCCATGTTTTTCCACCTTCGCTGTAGAGCTGCCCGGCCGTCTGCCATGCGTATAGGGAGCTATCAGCTAGACAAAAGCAAACGGTATAGACCACGGAATCGAAAATAGGATTTAGTTACCACCATTTTAGGCTTAAAAAAGAGGATATTGGGTTGAATTTGTGCCTTGAGTAAATGATTTACTCAATTAAAGTGTGAATGGGTTCAATCAACGGTTATATTTCTTTTCGAGGGTGACCGGGGGGGCGGAAAGCCCCACCGGTTATTGCATTACTTGAAGGTGTTTGACCCAGTTGGTCACAGCATAAATATGAGAAGAGATACAGGGGGTTGGGGAAGAGATGTACAGCAACAATCAGAGAACGTCCAAGCTAAGTATGACACAGAGGAGTACGTAGCCTGTCATCGGAGGGTTTTTGAAAACTTGTCTGATCTCCGCTGTCATCCAAAATCCTAATTTGGGGGACAAAAGTCTTTGTTCTAGCACTCTACGGGGACTGTGAAGTGTCCCCCCGATCCATCTGTATCAAAGTGGCTGCCTCCCATGATCACGAGTAGTCCCTCCGCGGGGATGAGTGCTCGTCCTAGTAGCTATGTAGTTATCTCTCTCTCCCATGGTGTGATCTTGATTGTGATCGTGAGAAATGTTATTGTAGTTTAATCTATTATATTTCCCCTTTGTTATGTAATGGATATAATGTGCTCAATTAGTTTTATCTGGTATTATCATCCAAAATCACCTTTGTCCCACGGTGCCACGGTGATAGTGCGGGTGTCGTGAGTGATTCTATGGATCATGGATTACAGGGATACTTTTCATGAACATGTTCCTATTCTGTTGGATTGAATTATGGAATCATGATGTTTCTGGATGCTTGTGTTTAGTATAATGTCTATAGTGCCAAGGTGACAGTGCGGGTGTGGTGAATGTATTAGAAAGAGGCTATTTATGATATACTTTGTGGTGTTTGTTATTACTAATTACAAATACTCAATGTTATAGGCTTGGGGTGTCCATTTTCGGGGAAGTGAATTTTAAGGTGTGCTTTTGTAGCCCTCCGTGATTCGCGTCCTATTATATCCATAGGAACGATTTCCAGGAAATGTCCATCATGCATCGTGTTAGAGGAAATATTTTGTTTAATTATGTCCATATTGTTGAGACTTACCACTAGTAAAAGTATGATCCCTAGGCCTTGTTTTCTACCATTGCTACATCGTTAACTTTCAGTTTTGCCACATGTTACCTTGCTGCCGTTTTTACTACAGAATTACTACAACTTGTTTTTACCATCCATACTAAAAGTATTTATCATCTCTTCGCCGAATCAGTGCATATATATAATCTACGATTGTATCAGGTGTGTTGAGGACCCAAGAGAATCATCCCATCACCACTCCATCAACTTTTATTTGGTCACTAATACATTTTGTTAAGTACTTCTCTGATATTCTTTGGTACCCCTTATATCGAATCAATAAACTGGGTCACACTTACCCTCGAAGACTGTTGCGATCCCTACACTTGTGGGTCATCAAGAATATTTTCTAGGGTCGTTACCGGGAGCATATTATCTATAAGTTCACTTGGGAAGTACACTATTTCTTTTTTTCTTTGCTTGTACTAGTTAGGCTTAATGAAAAAAAATAGGATCCAGTGCCATCGCAGGATCCAGTCCTGTCGGAGGATCTAGTGCCATCGAAGGAGCTGTCGGCCCCCTACTGATGTTGTTTTTGCCCCCTATGGTTGCCCGTGCTTCTGTGTTCTGTTTAGATCGACAATCTTGTTGGTTTCTATTAATATTATTCTATGTTTATTTCTTAAGACAGATATAATTCGAGTTCACAATATGGAGAAATAGATGACAGAAGTTTCGATGGATCTAAGTGACAGAAGTTAAAAGGGTTAGATTAGACTTATGCCGATGCAAAAACATAAACAAACAGATAATTCGATTTCACAATACGGACAAATAAATAACAGAAATAAAAAGGGATACATTCAACTAATCTGCGACGTTCTCGTGGAACGAAACTCGCCTCCAACTGGGCCTATTGGGCCGGGAACACAAATCCGCGACGGAAAATATAAGAAACGTCGAGATCGACAGCAAAGTCGAGAGCAAATTCCACTTTTCAGCCATCCGCGACGGAAACCACACGATGTTATCTAAACGTTCCGCTCAAACGTCCCTGAGCGCGCGGAATTGGTAGTGATAGCGGTTTGTAGCCTTGTATCATAAAATTAAATATAAACTTGGAGATAGAATAATAACCGAATATTATTGTCTCTAGGGCATACCTCCAACACTCCAATGGGTAGCGATGTGGTGGTCACTGTGCACGTGGTCGACATGGCCATGGTGGAATGAGCGGTGGAGGAGGCGCGGCGGCTGACTTAGCGACGAGAGAGTGGATGTGCCTGAGTTCTTCATGCACCTCCACCAGTCATTGGGTGGCCGCTAAGGTTGCCAGAGTGGATCATGGAGCTGCTCGTCGTCCACAGACTTACTCCTTCAAGCTGCAGACGGAGAACTGTACAATTTCCCCAATTAAAGATATCGTGGTCAGGGGCGGCGCGGACCTGTTCCTTGGAAACTGGTGGGGGCAATTCACCCGCATGCACCAGCTGCAGCGGGGGCTGGCCGCGAACCTTCAGAGACGCCGTGAAAATTTCTGCTCGCCATCAAGATGTACGACGGCACCATGCTCCTACATGGATGGGGAGGGCGTCGACGGCGAGGGAAGCGATGAGGAGAAGGGGTAGTAGCTGCGGCGCACAAATTTGTAATTCCGTTTAATTTTATTAATTTATGTCCTACATATGAATGAAACTGTGAATATTTGTCTTATCTTAGTGTTTAGTTATTATAATTTACTTTGTTGTGGGCACCGTTGTGGAAACACCCCCTAATTCTAATTGGGGAGCAACAATTTGAGCTCCCAGTTCCCCAAAATCAATTGAACCCTCAAAAACCTCAAATCATCCCTCCAATTAAAGCTCAAATCAGGCCTCGAAACAATTTAGCACTCCAATTGAAGCCTCAAATCTTTGTGGCTATCGTCTGCATTCTCCCCGCCAGCGTTGACACGCTTCGTGAGAGAAGGAAGAAAAATAAGGTGGGAAAGGAAAGGGGCCACGGCGAGCATGCGTGCCGGGTTAGCTCTGGTGGCCCCGCTTCGGGCTATGGATAGCATTGAGGTGGATATGTTGTGAGCCTTGCAGTGAGGGGGTAAGTTGTGGGTCCCATGCATGGGTGGATGAGAGGTGGTTCCGGCGCGTGGATGCATAAGTTATTGGCCAACGACGAGTACCGACTTGTCTCCGTGTTTAAGCGTTGAAGAGGGACATGTCGGCTCATGGCTATTTGTGCGCGCAAAAATCATCACACACTAGCTATTATATCCAAAGACGTGGCATCTCATCCAATAGGTAGAAAAAACGTAACACATTAGTTATTGGCCAAGAACCTCCAACTCCTTTTTCTACTCCAATTTGTATTTAACAAACAAATTTCGTAGTTGTTGTGCATGCCTAGGCTTGAAGGCCGCTGCATTGCGGGTGGCACATGCAAAATACTAGCAGGGCGCCTGCCCTAGCCAGATTTGCATGCATGATCCCTGTACACAGCTCTTGCATAACTAGCATTTCTGCTCTAACGCCTATCTCCGTGACGAACAAAAGAACCCTATCGGCTAGGTAAGTTGGTAGACTTCTATATCTATTTTTGTGGTCTTCAACCTTCTTTTTATATAGCTCGTTTTCTTTGTAAACGGACCATCAATTTAAAGTGAACCAACGGCCACAACACTCAGAAACGGTGTCATCTTTGAAGGGATTACACGGACGCATGTGACGATCTGTAGATGCATCTCTACATAGGCAGAGAGCTGGAAACAAACGGGCTGCTGCGTGGCGACACGTTCCGCTTTCCGTCGCTGTCCCCGCAGTGGGAAATGCCGATAGATTAGAATGCTAGAGATAGTAGTGAGGCTGCGCCCCTTGTTGCAGCCAGCAAGCTGTGCGTCAGTGTTTTAATTGGTCATCTTGGCTCTGCTTCTATAAATAAACTGATATACTTGCCATGGTGTATTCTTGAAAAATATGTTTAACAAATTTTTCTACTCCCCTATGCATGATTACGGCAACACCTTGTTGTCCTAGGCGCTTCCATCTGGAAGATACGAACGCGATGCCTAATTAACTAATGTTCCGGATAAACGCCACCTAAACAGAGTGCACATATGACACTAGTGGAGAACCTGACATTACCCTCGGTTGGGATGGGTCTTATGCCCCGGCTGCCAAACCCGGGCTAAAGGTCCCCCTTATGCCCCGGTTGGCTTGCCAACCGGGGTAAAAGACGTGCCCACGTGGGCTCTGCTCAGCGAGCAGGCGGCGCCCTTTTACCCCGGTTGTTAACACCAATCGGGGCAAACGGTTCTTTTTTCAGCTGTTTTCGTGTTCTCTGCGGTAGATTAGAAATTCTATTTTTTTTCTGTTTTCCTGTTCTCTGCATTAAACATTTATAGTAAAAAAGATGAAAAATTATCGAACAAAAACACAGATGAAAACGATCAATAACATAAACATATAGTCTGTCACGAATACAAATATTGTTCGACACAATAACATAATTAAACATAGTTCGACACAAACATAGTTCGACACAGACATAGTACGGCATATAAATAGAGCGACATAATTAAGCATAAAGCGACACAAACATATATACTACGCCTCGGCGTCGGAGGCAGCCATGCCCGAGCTAGACTCGCCGGAGTCAGACTTCTCAGTCTCGGAGGCGGAGCGGCTGTCAGACGAGCTATCCTGGCAGCAAGGGGGGGCGGACTAAGGTGCCGTCGAAGATCTTCACCTCCAGCACATTCACCTCCTCGTCGTTGATGTACCTGAATGTGAGCATGTTGACCGTATTTAGGTTGTGCATGCGCGCGAACTGCCCCCACCCATGGCGCAGGTAGAGGTCATCGTCATGTCGCTGCAGGACAACGTGCACGGGCCCGTTGTCGCAACCCTCCAAGCGGAGGCTGAAACTATAGGACCCTTGCGCTCGAGGAGTATCGCCGATATCTTCTCTGGAAGACGGAGCTAGTTCCGCTGTGGGTGGAATAGGTGGACGTAGAACTCCGGTAGCCGGAGACCGTCATCCTCTCCTCCTCCTCCTCCTCTGCAACAGCAACAGCGCCGCGCAGCTTACGGCGTGTTGACCCCTTTGCACAGCGTTTTGCCCCCTGTGTAGCTCTCTAGTTTTTTTTTGATATCTTGATCATTTTTTTTCGACATCGTATGCAAAATGAGCCTGACAGGTGTGTATACTACCGCCTTGGTGGGGGCGATAGTGTTATATTATGCTTGTATGTTGACGACATACTGATTTTCGGTACAAGCATAATTGTGATCAATGAGGTTAAGTCTTTTCTATCAAAGTGTTTTGATATGAAAGATCTGGGAGAGACTGATTTAATTATTAACATTAAGCTTATTAAGTATGAGAGTGAGATTACATTGACGCAATCACACTATGTTGAGAAGATCTTGAGCCATTTCGGCTTTATTGATAGCAAGACTTCTCCAACACCTTATGATCCTAGTGTGACACTTCAAAAGAACAAGAAGATTACGAAAGATCAATTGAGATACTCTTAAATAATCGGTTCACTCATGTACCTTGCGAGCGCGACAAGGCCTGGCATCTCTTTTGCTGTGAGAAAATTGAGCAGGTTCATGTCAAACCCGGGTAATGATAATTGGCATGAACTTGAAATGGTCATGCGCTCACTAGTACAGAAAGCCTTATCTGTGGCGCACCATTTTCCAATTCTGTGGCGCACCTAGGGGCCAGAGGGGTGCGCCACAGAATTCACGCCATAGAATATTTTTCTGTGGCGCACCGTGGCCGTGCGCCACAGAAATGTCAATTCTGTGGCGCACCTCAGCCGTGCGCCACAGAAATTTGCAATTCCGTGGCGCACCAAGTAGGAGTGCGCCACAATTTTTTTTTTTTGAATTTCAAAAAAAAAAAGGCGGACAGATCTGGCCGCGGGAATTTTTCGAAATTTCACGGTATCTCGTCGGATGCTCGCCGGAGTTGGTGGGTGGAGGATGGGGGTCACCGGAGTTGGTGGGGAGGAGAAGGAGAAGCTCGCCGGAGGTGGTGGTGGTGGTGGTGGTGGTGGTGGTGGTGGAGGAGGAGGAGGAGGAGGAGGGGTGGTGGTGGAGGAGGAGGAGGAGAGGTGGTGGTGGTGGAGGAGGCGGAGGAGGAGAGGTGGTGGTGGAGGAGGAGGAGAAGGAGGAAGAGAGGTGGTGGTGGAGGAGGAGGAGGAGGAGCTCGCTGGAGGTGGTGGTGGTGGTGGAGGAGGAGGGAGGAGCTCGCCGGAGGTGGTGTGGTGGAGGAGGAGGGGTGGTGGTGGTGGTGGAGGAGGAGAGGTGGAGTAGTATGTGGAGGAGAGGAAAGAAGTGGAGAGGTAGAAGAGAGAAGGGAATGAGAAGTGGAGGAGAAGTGGAGGGGAGAAGGGAAGAAGAGGAGGGGAGGAGGGTAGAAGAGGAGAAGGGAAAGAAGAGGAAGAAGAGGTGGGGAGGAGGCATGATTTGATCCTGCCTCCACAAATTCTGTGGCGCACCAAATGAAGGGGTGG
>JAPCYS010002928.1:0-28999 GCA_028641055.1 Alopecurus myosuroides
AGGTGGCCACACCCCTCCTGCGCGAGGTTCGACGAACCACTGGGAGAATTGCTAGTTATTTCCATAGAGAGAGAGAGAGAGCAGAAGAGAGCTTATTCTACCTCTAGCTCAGAGAGCTTGGGGGACCCCATTGTACCGGTTACCCACTGATATTGACAGACAGGCAGGAGTAGGGGTGTTACCTCCACACGAGGGCCCCGAACCTGGGTAGATCCTTCTGTTTGTAGTGTCGAGAGCGCGCCGGCTAGGCGTGCAATCCCTCTCCGGATACCACAGTATCCATCAGCCCCAACCTTAAGCCATCTCATGGCATCGGTCTTTACCTCACCACAATGTTCCATGTTGTTTTCATGTCATATGCTACATGTTTTTCTTACACTTTATGTCATTTTTATCGATTTCCCCGGACTAACCTATTGACAAGATGCCACAGATCCAGTTCCCTGTTTTTCTTCTGTTTTTAGTTTTAGAAAAAGTTGTTCTGGAAATATTCTCGGAATTGGAAAATTCGAAACCGGAAGTCTTAGAATCCCCGAAAGGTCCACGGAGTGACCAAGTATGTTCTAGTTCCATATTTTGCACACCAACATCTATTTGGTTCTAACCTATAAAAGTTGCCTCCAAATGGATGAACATTGTATGTTCCAATGAGCTCAAACTCGTAGCTAACCCTGATGTACATGTAATTGGTATACACTTTGTTAGCTTGCTGCTCAATCGGAAAAAGTGACCACATTTCAAGTTCCAAAAAATCTGTCTTGTAGTTATTACCTCTTTCCTTAACAAGTATATGAACCTGAATTTTCTCATGTTGCTTGATAAAGTCACTACAAACTCGGGCGGGTTCAGGTAGCGTTTCATAACAGAATTGAACCCTTCGTTGTGTTGCATTGATTTCAAAAAAAGGGAAGAACCGGTGCTTGAAACAGCATGGAATCTAGTATTGACGGTCTTTATATAGCTTAGCAAAATGCGAGTGTGCATCAGCATCTCCATATTATCTAATCTAGGGTCTTCATATAGCTTAGCAAAATGGATTTTACTCTAACGGAAAGTAACCTATACTAGTATCATCCATATGCATCTCTCCAAACTCTAACGGACAAGAAATGTTGGCCCGTGGTGTGTTTGGCCGTCTCCTTGGCTGCTGTCTCCATATTATCTAACCTAGGGCCTCTCTCTCTTACAACCACCACGGTCGCCATCCTTCACCGGCCGCCTCTCCTTCCTGACTGCATTAAGGATAGTGATCCTCACTGTGGCGGCGAACATCCCTCCCTCTCCCACCTCTCTATGTCGGCAGCAATAGCACTCCCTCCTTAATGCGACGGCAAGGGATCTCCATTCTCGCGAACGTGTGCACACATTGAGTGCCTAGCTGTTCGACGACCAACGCCGTGCTGCGTGTGTGATTTGTTCACCGCTAGCGGGGCTGTTTTGGCGTAATCTGTTGGCTTTGCTACTTTTTGTGTGTGAATATCGGATGTTCTTGATCTGATGGTTACCCTTTTCTCGGGGGGGGGGGCGTGTGGATGTGAAATTGCTGGCTTATTGCGTGGATTTTTTTAACGAGTGTTTGGTGCATCTGAGAGCTAGCTTCGTTTGTGTCTATCTCTGATGTGTCTCTATATATACGTAGGTAATGTAAATTAATTTCTTCTAGAACTCTCTACTATAGAATTTATAGTGGAATCTCAACTCGGTCCGAGGCGTTGTGCACAAGTTTTTAGGGTTCGAAGTTGTGTAATGCATAATTTTTAGGCTCAGGCTACAGATGTGAGAGTGTGTTGTCCTCGTAGGAATGCCTTGGAGAATGGACCACTTGAGTTGTATGTTGTTCTTCATATAGTGAACTTGAAATTTTTAGAAGTGAAATTGATTTTTCTACACCCAAAGATGTCATTTTTTGAACGTCCAATATATATGAGGTGCGCTACTGCTAATCACATAGCTTGCTTGCTTTATTGTGACTAGCTATTATTTGCATACCTTATTAACTTGGTTTATTAGTAAGTTCTAATAGACCAGAGAATAAGAATTTATTTCCACCCATACCTACTGGTTTTGCTAATGTACTGGTTATAATAAATCAGCTTAATTACCATGAATTTTCAATTTAGGAGATAGGATCAACGGTGCCAATCGAAAGATGGATTAACTAAATTGAATTTCACGATGTATTGTTTTTTATAGAGTTATACTTCCTTTACCATACTTTAGATTTCTCATGCGACTACAAATTTTGCTCCGTGGGCATGGATATAGCGTCCTTTGTTGATCTCACAGGTGTGCATTTTGTGATTAGACAATAAACTCTTTTTCTAAAACATCGAGCTGGTGAGTGTTCTGGTTCATGGTATGTTGGGTTTGAATTTATCACTCGGACTACTATATAATTATTTGTTACTATTCACCTAGATAAGTTTTTTATTGATGATTGTAAAATTGCAGGGATTCTTGCACAATCATTATAACATATTAAACATTGACCTAAAAAAGCTTTGACTTGTTCACATTTATAAAAACACATCCCACATTTCATTTTTCTTCCTTATCAATTGCACAATGACCTTTGTTAACTTTCTGAGTTCCTTACATAGTTACACATCTAAAGTATTCATGCTTACACATATAAACTAATCACAATGTCAATGCTCATTTAATTGCACATGTCGTGATGAGGACATCCCTAGTGCTTTACCACATAAGGAGGTTGTTATCCAATAGAAGCATGATGAAGTGAGACTTGGACTAATAACAAGATCAAGGGCCAACGTGTTACAACAATAGGTGAACTCACTCCTTATTGAATATGATGTTTATGATAATGAGAATTTTATACTGCCTAAGTCTATGCATTTATGTATGATCAGGGTTATTGATAACACAAACATGGAGGTGGAAAACAACAAAGAGGAGCTGGAAAACAAGCTGGAGATGCTGGAAAACAAGAGTACAAGTGTGGAAAACAAACATACAAGTGTGGAAAACAAGACTACAAGTGAAGAAAACAAGAGTGCAAGTGTGGAAAACAAGCATGCACATGCTTTCCACAATTAATTACTTAAGGAAACATGAGGAGGGCACCCCATTGAAGATCAATGCGCCATAGAGAGAAGTCCTATTCCTAATAGGCATGGACCTGTGTTTCCATACATGGCCGAACCCCTTAGGGTCGGTTTGTATCTATTTCCTAGTCCTAGTAGGATTCCTATCCCGAGTCAGGGAAGGGAGTGCTTGCGCAAGGGCCTTGTGTCTGCACCCCCTCCTCTCTTAAATACCCAACCCGCGAGTTGTGGAGGAAGACCAAGTTTAAACCAAGAAACCCTACCCTCTAGATTGTATTGCCGCTAAGCATTCATCTTGAAGTAACCATTGCAAAGTTGCATGATATCTTATTGTTCCACTAGGAATGAGGGGATACAGGACCACTTGTAGTCTTTGATTGCGTGTGCAAGAGTGTGTAGTTGAGAATATCCAGAGGGATTGATTGTTGTTTGCACTGACATCAGGGATTATCCGAGGATAGTTTTCAGTGTAGCACTAGTTATCTTATCATACACCCACCAATTCGAGAGAGCTCATTGAGAAGATCGGGGCACCCCATATCATCTTGGTATCAGATTCTCAGGTTTAGTCGGTGAGCAAATTCCATCTCATAGTTTAGTTGTTTTATTACCTATCTAGAAAAAATCATTCAAAAATATTAGGTTTAGTTTGTGCCAGAGCCTAGATCAACACCAATTTGCATATACTAGTTGTTGTTTCTTATTGATTTGCGTTCTTGTTTTTCTTTTTTAGTTTTTATCTATTAGGGTTAGGGTTCCTCTATAAATCTTTTGTTTTGTCTCTAATCAAAAATATCACAAAAATAATTGGTATCTGTGGATCTTGTTCGAGTTGGGGTTTGATTTCTAGCATGGGTTGGAGAAAAATTCCTACCGTGGATCTCCCTTACTTCCATCGTATTCATACTTTGTGTTGCACTCGGACTCCTAGCAGCTATCGGATTGCCATCCATACGCTGCTATGCACGCGTTTTGCTCCATATCACTACCACGCGCACGTGTGCTCTACTAGCCCGTACCAGATTTGCACTACCACGTTACAAAAATCACACATCTGCTGTCGCGCGCGCCCACTTCCTTGTTTCTATCGGGTTCATATACGAGCGCTGTCGGGCACCGAAAACGCATGGAATCGCTGCCGTGCGCGCCTGCTTCCTAGTCCCTCTCTTTCTCGCTGCGGTGGGTATAAAACCACACCAAATCTACCTCAAGCACACCACCGCATCACGTTCTCACCCGCGCGCGTTACTCTCTGTCGGGCAGAGTTTTTCGTGTCGTTTCGCTGCCGCCGTGGTACAAAGTACCAATTTCTCTGTCGTGAGCCGTTTTTCACTGTTTTTCTTAGTTTTTCGTTGTTTTTCTCCTGTTTTCTCTCTAGGAATTCTAGTGTGATCATTGTTAAGCCTAGCCACAGCCATGATACAACATACTTATTAGGTACTCACCCACAAGACTAGCTGTTTTTATTGCTCTAACAGGCTGCTCATTTGATCATCTTGTGTCCATATTTCTGTTTTCTATTACTTGTTGCTCATAGTTGATTCAAAGGCTATTGAAAAAGTATAAAAAGAAATAGAAAAGAGAAAAAGTATAAAAAAATAGAAAGAAAAATAAATCAAAAGAGGCCGAGCCATTACTATATCACTAGTGGAGCTTGATAAATATTATCTTGGATATTTTTGTGGACATTAATTGAGCAATCTTGTTCTTGTTTTCTTGAGCTTTTGCTAGTGTCTTTCTAGTGCTTGCAATATATCAACCATATAATTGTTAAGCTACATTTGTCTCCCAAAGTGTGTGTGTTCCTTTAGTAATTTTTATCACATTAGACAGTAAATAGGAGTTGCTATTTTGGTGTTGTTAGGTTTCCCAACCAAGCCCCGCCAAATACCCTGTTTTTGTCTTGTGACACTTGATATCCTGGTTATTCTCTTCTCACACTTGGTACCCTTTCATTGCTACTTGTGGGTAAGTAAACTCTATTCACTTTGGAACAGTGAGATACATCTTCTTTGCTGGTTTTGAGTGAGTTGTGAGAGAACACCACAACCCATTGTTATTTTGTTTTCACTAACACTTTAATCAATGGAGTTTCCTAGTGGTAATGATGTGCAGGGTAAGAAGCCTGAGGAGTTTCCTAGCAAGAAGGCTGCTGATGATGTGCTTACATGGGGAGAATTCACCAAATTTCGAGATGTGGTTGCTAAAGGATTGCTACTGAGATTGAGAAAAGTGATGATTCTTTGAGAGAAGAGTGAACAATTTGTACCTCAAATAGAAAGAGCTGTACACAAGAATCTATTGAGATTTTACAAGAAGCTGTGACAAATTTGAAAAGACATATTGCCAATTTGATAATTGTGGTACACCAACAACAACAAAGAGCTCCACCTAATGCTCCTAATGCTGCTGATTTGGATGATGTCCGTGGCAATGTGCAAGGAGGTCGTGGAGGATTTGCAAGGAGATTACCATTGGAAAATAATAGAGAGGATGATGGCTTGGGAAAACCAAAATTCTCTATACCTATTCTCACTTGTGATACTGAAGATGTGGAAGGGTACTTGATGTGGGAGCTAAAAACTGAGAAGCTATGGAGATTGCATGAGTATAGTGAAACGGAGGAAAACAAATCTTTCATCTTCTGGATTTGATGGCTATGCTCTCTTGTGGTGGGATGTCATTACAATATTGAGGGAAGAAAATGAGGATCCAACAATTGTTACATGGAGAGAGATGAAGCAATTGCTAAGATAAAGATTTGTTCCCAAGAACTATATTAGAACTCTCTGAAAAGCTACAATTGAAGCAAGGTACTAAATTTGTGGATGCATATTACAAGGAGATGGAATTGATACTACAAAGAGCTGGTTAGAGAGGAGCCAGAACAAAATGCAAAGATTTCTTCCAGGTTTGCAATTCAAAATAAGAAGCATTGTGAGGCATGTGCAATATAACAACATGAGTGAATTGTTGCATCAATCAAGAGAAGCTGAAAAGAGGTTGGCCGAGGAGGTAATATTGAGTGCTAGAAGGAGTTTCCCACCTAAATTTTTGTTTTCTCTCCATTCACACCTCAAAATTCACAACCCGAGGTGGTGCAAGCACCAAACCCGAGACAGCATTGCTTAGTACAAAGAAAACACCTTCACAAGCTACGAGTTCAAGTGCATCAAATTCAACTACATCAAGAAATAGAGACATGAGCTGCCATACACGTGGAGGAAAGGGCATTTTAAGAGAGATTGTCCTAACAAGAAAATTATGATTATCAATGCTGATTTGACATATCAAGGAGATGACCTTGATGTGTCGAGGTCGACACCTTTTCAAGGGGGTAGGACGATGAGGACGTCCCTAGTGCTTTACCACATAAGGAGGTTGTTATCCAAGAGAAGCATGATGAAGTGAGACTTGGACCAATAACAGATCAAGGGCCAAGTTAACAACAACATGTGAACTCACTCCTCATTGAATATGATGTTTGTGACAATGAGAATATTATACTGCCTAAGTCTGTGCATTTATGTATGATCAGGGTTATTGATAACACAAACATGGAGGTGGAAACAACAAGAAGGAGCTGGAAAACAAGCAAACAAACATACAAGTGTGGAAAACAAGACTACAAGTGAAGAAAACAAGAGTGCGCCCATTGAAGATCAATGCACCATAGAGAGAAGTCTTATTCCTAATGGCATGGACCTGCGTGTCCATACATGGCCGAACCCCTTAGGGTCGGTTTGTATCTATTTCTAGTTCTGGTAGGAGTCCTAGTCTAAGTCGGGGAAGGGAGTGCTTGCGCAAGGGCTTGTGCCGCACCCCTCCTCTCTTAAATATATCCAACATGTGAGTTGTGGAGGAAGACCAAGTTTAAACCAAGTAACCTAGCCTCTAGATTGTATTGCTGCTAAGCATTCATCTTGAAGTAACCATTGCAAAGTTGTGTGATATCTTGTTCCATTGGGAATAAGGGGATACAGGACCACTCGTAGTCTTTGATTGCGTGTGCAAGAATGTGTAGTTGAGAATATCCAAAGAGATTGATTATTGTTGCACTGGCATCAGGGATTATCCAAGGAGAGTTTTCAGTATAGCACTAGTTATCTTATCATCACCCACCAATTTGAGAGAGCTCATTAAGAAGATCGGGCCACCCCATATCATGTCTTCTTATATTTCTTCATACCAGCCAAAAATCTTCTACAGTCCCGTAGATGGAGCAATTCAATTCAATCATGCTAACATGCTGCTGGGAAGTAGGGGACCGAAGCATCATCTGTCCGCAAATCCTATCAACTCCCTATTGTCTCACAATTTTTATTTTTTCCAAAGATATTGAATTGATAAGGAATGCCTAACTAGTATATTTTTTAGGTTAACAATGTTAATGGTAAGGACCGGACGTGTAGACAATGCAAACTTCTACTGAGGTATATAGATCTTGCGCTATTTTTTTTCTCAAATGCTTAATTGTTGTTAATGCATTGAAAACAAGGGAAATGAGGTGTTATCATAAAATTTTGTCCTGACCGGTATTTTATTACGATTTCATCATTGTATTTGATTTCTAAGCTCCAGAACATAGTTGTAGAAGAGAGAACCAAGACAGAAAAAAATAGCATGAGTTAATGTATAAGGTTTCTTGCATATCTTCTTAATCTTAGGATCGCATAACTTTAGGGAGCAACTGAATGTGGTTTTGATAGATGTGCCTTGCGAGATATTTTACATTTCATGTTGATACTCTTGAGCAATGAGGTTCCATATTTGGCGGATGAATGATAAGGAATATATGGACTTATGTAGGTTGTGTTTTATTCATTAGAGAATGAAATTATTTGTCTATTATTCCTATATTTTGCTATTTTACATTCTATTCATTTCCTATACTTGTACATAAGAAGCAGAGTGAGAAATATATAGTTTGGTATAGATCTATTGTAAAACATACAAGTTTTCTATCAAGCGAGTTGTTGAAAGTAGACGTACAATATTCCGATTGGCCTTTTTAGGTTCATTGTTGCGAAAGAAGATGCCTCCATGCATCATGTTCATTTGTTTTTAGATGCGACTTTTTAGGTACCCAGATACCACCGTCTAGAGAAGTTAAGTACTAGTCTTGAACGATCTCAGTTCCATTACACTTTTTAGGTCATACCCAAATATCATCGTTATGGTCCCCAGCTACGGCAAGATGGTTCATGATATCCAAAGCATAACTTTCGGTCGTGTGGTCACTAGATATTCTCATAGTATAGTAATTATAGTCAATGATAACTTCATATACATTTGCTAAAATACATTATAATTATTTAGTCTCTTTTAGCAACAACATACACTTGGATCGGTTTAGTACTATTGTTACTAACAATAAACTCTCATGTTTTTCTAGACTTTTAACCAAGCCCATGATCAGGAAAATATGATCATCTCACAAAGCATAAGCTAATCTCAGAGAAAAGATTAGGAACTCTTGTTTGTTTATGTCTCCACATGCACAAAGATTTTCCTTTAAAACTCACTTTTAAGTGCTATAGCGGTTGTAGCATGATGACTTAAACTTAATTCTTAACTTGGAGATAGAATAATAACGGAATATTATTGTCTCTAGAACATACCTCCAACATGATGTTGCCAAAATTTGTCAGGTTTCGGCCAAAATTTGATTTCATTTTTGTTAGACACAAAGTAACGACATCATTGGCAAAGAGTAAAGTCTGGATCGTGGGAGATCTCCCGCAGAGGCTATGAAGGTCGCCTTGATCGGTGGCTTTGCGAAGTATGTGGTGAAGAGGGTCAATGGCCAACACAAAGAGAAGAGGCAATAGTTGATCTCCTTGTCTAAGGCCCTGTGCATGCTTGGGCTCACCGACATCCCATTGAGGAGCACCCTTGAGTAGGAAGTTGGAAAGCAAAGTCCAAATCTACTCTAATTTTTCTAGGGAAGCCCAACTGACTCAAGGTGTCAATCAAGTAATCCCAACGCACTAGTCAACACTTTTTTTGATGTCAAGCTTGAAGAGAAGCGTCGGTGTTTTGGACCTGTGAAGCTTTCTCGCAAGGTTTCTGTAAGGACCCCAGACCGGCAGTCTGAAACCCTCCGTATGCATACATTCACGATCCCAGAAAGATCAGTCGTGAACAACATACAAAGTTGGCACACAGAAATACATCATCCATTACACGAATACATAAAGGTATTACATAAAAGATCACATGATCATGTTTAACGCAACTGCCACATAGGGCAGGCAACTTTAAACACAGCAGAAGACAATTAAAATACAATGTAGTTGAGCCCAAAGTCACATTAACCTACAGGCTGCTGACCCGAGACGATCTAGTTCGCAAAGCCGTCTCCGTAGTTCTCATTCTGGTTCGGAGGCGCCTTCTCAAAGTCTGGCAAGTAGATACCAGGGGCGAAACCATAATGAGTACATTTGAATGTAATCTCAAAGAAATCCATCATATCACTTACCAAACATGCAAATATGCTTATATGGTGGAATAGGTAGGCTATAAATAGGGTTCACTACCAATGGTGTTCATATATGATGACACCACAGTTGCAGTCAGGTTAATCTGTATCTCGTTGAAGAAGATACTTCAGAAGAAAATAATATAGTTTTATTTCTCTTGTAGATGTCACATGTACAAGAGGTTTTGTAAAGCTTTGTTAAAGAATATTTTCTCTTTGAAAAACTTCTTGGAATCAGTTTCCAGAATTCTTGCTTAGAGTAGAAAAGGTTTTCTTTGCAAAACATTTTGTTTTGTATAGCAACTTCTGGCTTTCCATCATCAACGGTACCTCCACGTTACAAGTTTTCATTCCTTTCCGAACTTCCCAAGTTCAACACTTCCTTTCAAAAACTACTTTTTGAAAACATTGACACAATGCTAGCTATGGCCATTCAATTGTCCTATATCCGAGGACGCGTCTTCTTCGAAAAAGTTGTACTCTGCAGAGGTGTACACATCCACCAGATCCAGTACACCTACCGTGAACAACCACGGACTGTAACAACAGTATGTAAACATCAGGTATCTGATCATAAGCATCCACTATGTTCAAGCTAGTATATGCCTATCTCTTCAGTCGAGTGTCCGCATCCCCGGCACGAGCTATTCCCCGCCAAGCCAGGAGCCCCAACTGCTGCATCCGGAGGGAAAATTAATCCCACACTTTATATGTCTCCACGACATTCGGTTCGAGGGTACGACGTCCCTTTATAGCGATTGAGATAGAACGCACACTAACAAGAACAAACTTCAAGTTAAGCCCCGTGCCCATGTTGGGGTAGGGTGGTAGTACGGTAAAGGTTGTCCGGCGAAGACTAGGTTATGTGTCATTTTTGAAAACACCATTTTCTCAAAAATGACCACTTCCACATTCCTCCGGAGAACAAGGATCCGCCTTTTCTCCGGGTTTTTCCGTAAAGCCTTTGTTTTGTAGAATCACAATTTTAGGGTGTCCACTTAGGGACTAGTATATTTGATGGTAATAAATACCATATGGTGGCTTATGGGCTTGGTATTACCAAGTTAACTACTGGCAATAGTAACCTATATACTAGTATAGTAGTAATAGCCACATCAAAAATAGTTTTGATAATCAAGTTTTTGGTAAAACTTCAGAGGTAAAACATGCATGATAGATAATGATAAGTATTGTATCAGCAAGCATCAGGATGGCTTGCCTGGTAAACTCCTTGTGTCCCTGGTTTTTGGAGTGACTGGAACTTGGAACAGAGCTTCACGACACTCCCTTCCTCTTCGTTTTCTAACGTCCTAAAGAGAATAAAGGACACACATTCAGAAACAATCAAGGCAAGCAACCATACTAACAATACATACAGCAAGGAAACTAATAAATAACCAATCACCCAATTATTAACTTAGGCAAACAATCAAACAAACACACTTGGCAGAAATGCCATTTAATAAGACAGCTTAAGGTTGGAGGAACATATCTCCCAACCTCAATATCATGGATTCAGTGGGTGTGCCACTCTCATACCAAGATATTAATAAACCCAAAATACACTTAGTTTCACAAGGGTGAGACTACTAAGAGTATACAAAACATGCACAAAAATAATCATGGCAATGGGTGTATCAACCAAACCACAAAAAGAACAAGGTAGCTAATCTGCTAAGCCTAAATTCACATCAATAATAAATAAGACACATGATTTGCAAAAGTTACTTTTACAAATCAGTGAGCCTACATAAGTGCAACAAGGCAATAGACTCATCACAAAACACACAATTTCTCATAGTGAGAACAATAGAAACAATGACTAAAAGGAGGAATCCTATAGACATGCTTCTACTAAGGGTTTGTTATGCAAGCATGCATAACATGTAAAGTACTAAAATGCAAACAAGGAACCATGTTATCATAATGGGAAATGAAAACATGTCCCCATGCAAGGATACACAGTTATCTACCAAACACAAGTTGGCAGAAAAATAATTCAATACAAAAACTGTTAAGGAAACTAGTACTACTTACACATGAAGAATCAATGGATGCATTTCAATCAAGTAATTGAAATACAACCAGAGGGTCCATGTAACAAAAACAGGAGTGAAAAACATCCATACTTTCTAAACAAAAATACCCCATTTAATAAAACAAGGGATCAATTTGCAGGGCAACTCCTACATACTAGTGGTAATAAAAAGGGCATTACTAGAGGAATCAAACAACACTCCAAAGATGGATTTTTCCTAGCACCACATGATTGCAAACACTTACAAACAGAAGTATACACATTTTCATTTAGCACTAAAATCCAAAGCAAAAACACAGGCACTCATTAGTAAGAGAACTATATAAGGAAACACATCTAGTGTGGGGGAAATAATGTTTCCACCAAAACTGCAATGACACCAGTGGGTGTTCCACTAGCATAACAAAGCATTAAGAGTTCACAAAGCCTCTGGTCATACTTGCTAAAAATTAACAAAAGACTGAACTAGCATCTAGTGCAATAACCATACTAGTAAAAATAACAGGGTGCAAAATTAAGCAAGGAAATGCTACTCATGCTATTATTTCCACACAAGTGAAAACTTTAGGGTTCAAGTACTCATAAAAACATCATAAAAATTCTACTGGTCCTAGGAACACAACACAAAAATATGTGGCTACACAACCACAAATTTTTATGCCAAAAATTCTACACATGAGAGAAATTTTCTATAACATTTTCATAGCCATGACAAACTACTCATGCTTTTCTACCAACTCAAATGCAAGCTAGCAGAGGTGATAACAACACAATATAAGTACCAACATGGTACTGGATTCAATCAACAATCCAAGTGCTTGCACATAATTTCATCACTCAAAAAATCTATGCAAGTATTAACTAGAGATAAAACATATGCTACAAAAATCCTATTTCTTCTAAACTCAAGTCCACACAATCTAACATGCTAAAATAGCTAAGTAAACCTTAGAAAACAAGTTAACACAACTTTTACATGCTAGAAAACAATATTGCAACACAAAAATATATCCACACAAATTAATCCCTAAAATGCCAAAATGGCAGAAACAAGCAATTTAAAGATCTGTCCACCAAATTTTCTATCATGCTCTAAAAATTAAACCCAGCTAGGTTTGGATAGCCCTAAACATATACAAGACCATCCCATTGAGTTTTGCATCAAAAATTCATTTTAATAATGTTATAAAAAATCACCAAAGTGCTCTCTGGTGTTTTACCAAATTGCATGCCATTTCCAAAATATTAGGAATTTGGAAACAAGGTTAATTTCTCCTGTTAGGAAATTTCAAGGGCTTTCTAATGCAATTTGATACACCTCATTCTGAGTTGTGGATTTAAAATGGTGCTCATTTTGCTGTTTCTGGTACCTGTTGCCAAAACATTTTCATTTCTAAACTATTCATCCAAATGTAGATCTACAAATTGGAGGTGGTTTAGATTTATTTACCACTGTGAATTGGCTTGGTCAAATTCATCTTTTAGGTTGCCTTTTAGGCCCTAAAGTAACATGCAATGTTTCTGCAAAAATAAAATTGGAAAAACATGTGTGGATGGCCATCTGAAGTTGGGCCGGCCAGATCCAGATCCCACCGCGGGCAGAGCCAGCCGCCGTGGCTGACCCGCGGGCCAGGCGGCCACGCAGGCAGCCACGTAGGCAAGCGCTGCCCCCACGGGCAGGTTTGACCTCACGCGCGCGGGGTCAAGGCGCGGCTGACGCCAACGCGCGTCATCGCCGGCGGGAGGATCTCCGGCGAGGCAAAATTTCGGTGCAAACGGCCATCATTCATCGAATCGAAAGTACCTACACGTTTCTTATGACACGGGGAAGCAACCGAGCGGGGGCTCGTTTCCTGGGAGTGGCCGGAGGGCAGCCGGAGTCGACGGCGCACGGTGGCCGAAAAGCGACCACGGCGCGGCCACGATCTAGAGGGAGAGGGAGAGGGAAAAGTGACGGGGAGGGTGGCGTGCTCACCCTAGACGCGATGGAGAGCTCGGTGAGGTCGGAGAAGGCTCAGGGCGATGGCGATAGCTCGCCGGAGTTCGTCGGGCCCGAAGAAAAGAATCGGACGGCGCGGCCTCCTCGAGTCGTTCCGCCACGATACCTTTCGCACCGAGTACCACCACGATGAGTCGGAGTGAATGGTGCAAACGGAGACCGGCGGCGAGCTCGGAGACGGCCGATTGACGGCGAGCCTAATAGCTAGGGTTTCGGTTTGGGCTCTTTTTCACAAAGAGAGAGAGAGAGAGAGCTCGAGTGGGGGGAGAGAGGGGCAGGTAGGAGCAGACACAAGCACATGGGGGGGGGTTTATCCTCTAGAAAGCTTCTAATCGAAGCAATGGTAGGGGCTCTGTATCTACAGAGGAGCTAGGAAGAAGAAGATGACTCAGCTTACAACTAGGTCCCTGGCATTTTACAAATAGGTCCTTGTCCTCTCTGAAAAATGTTGTTTTCACAAGGAAAACAAAGTCAAAATTTAAAATCCTTTGCCCAAAATTCTTATTAGTTGGGATGCACAACATATGTGAAAATTGGCTCAATTGGATAAACTTAATAGTTCAAAGTTGTTCAAATTTCAATTCTTACATAAATGGACATTGAATTTATTAGGCTACTTAGGAGCTTCCAAAAATGATAATTTTTGGCACACATTCCTTATTTGCTGTGTTCCTTGTGTGGTAGAAAATTCAAGTCATTTTGAGTTACTTCATAGAACAAACTTGTTCAAATTTCAAAAAGGTGCTGTCTAGAAACAGGGGTTTTTGGCAACTTAAATTATTCAAAAACTTTTGCCCTTTTGGTTTTCATCCTTATTTATGATAAAGAGCATGTGGTATTTATTCATGGCATTTTGAAAAGTAGAACAAACTTGTTCAAAATTCCAAATGTTGCTGTGGAGAAAAATCATGTTTTCAGGACTTTAATGGATTCAATTTTTGGGTCTCCTCTTGTGTGTGTTCCTTATTTGATATAAGGAAGCACTGGTATTAATTTCAGATCATTTGAAGAAAGTTTCCAATAGTAACTTGTTTGAGTTTCCTATTTCTGGGAAATATTCAATTTAATAAGGCACTTGGCTTTTCTTTAACAATGCTTTGCCAAAATATTTATGTGACTAGAGATAGCAAGTCAATGCTCTTCAATACTTTGTTTTTAAGCTTGCAAGGTTGGAAAAACATTTGATAAGATTTTGGTGAAGCATCTAAGAATGCCTCTTTTTCCTGATAATCTTTTTAGGGAAATTTATTTAGTGTTTCCTCTTTCTTAATTTAGGCCTTGGAATAATATTCAACAAGTATGGGATTCATAAGATAGATTTGGAAAACTCTTTGATCAATATTTACTTTATAAAATATTTCCAACGTCATTGGAACAATATGTTGAATATTTTTAGTTTACTGCTTTGCTATCTTTTTAAGTTTGTTCAGTTGCACTCAAACAAACACAACCAAAGTTTATTTGTCAAGCAATTAGCAAAACAACTGTGTTATCAGGTATTCCAAAATTGGGATGACAGTTTCGGATATAAAGGTGTTGTCATGAATGCTTCTTGTTTTAATTAAGACACTTTGTTTATTGGAGATGATCAAGTTCACATGAGGAGCAAGCTGAGTTGACAACATATTTGAAATGAGCTTTGCAATAGCTTATATAAGACTAATGGGGCGAAAGTCGGCCACATGTTCGGCGCCATCTTTTTTCGAGATGAGTTAAATGTTTGCGAAGTTGAGACAATGAAGGTCACGAAGGTTGGAGAACTTGGCAATGACTGCCAAAATGTCCATTTTAATTGTGCTCCAACAAGCTTTGAAGAAGGCCCCTATGAAGCCATTGGGTCCCACAGCTTTATCACTAGCAGTGTTATCAACCGCTACCTTGACCTCCTCTTCTGTGAAATCTCCATCAAGGCTAGAGAGGTCACAATTTGGCACTGGGAGATTCACTCAATTGAAGTCCTTGGAGTGTGGCGGGCCCTCTTTGACGATGCATTTGAAATTATCGTTGATGATGTCTTTTTTTGTATCGTGCCCGGTTATCCATGGATTGTTATGCTTAAGACGGTGGATATGATTATTCCTTCTCCTTGCATTGATGTGAAGGTGGAAGAATCTAGTGTTCACATCTCCCGCTTTAAGAGTTTTGACTCTCGAGGATTGGTATTTTCTTGCTCTCTCAAGCGACGCTAAAGCAATGACCCTTGTTTTTAATCTTGACCTTATCTCTCTTCCTCATTGCTAAGGTTTCGGCTGTCTTGCGCCACGTCCAAACGAAGAATGATCTCAAGAGCCATATGAAGCTCCACTTTAGCTTTGGAGAAGAGTGATTTACTCCAAGTACTTAGTTTTTCCCAGATTTCGCAAGCATGTGGAAGAGATGTGACAAGGCTCTCCATGGCTAGAATCTTCTGTTGGGGGAATGACCCATGGGTCCCCAGTTCCAACGAGTGAGACCCGGATCAGGCTCAAGGCCCAAAGCCAATTTATCATGAAAGGCGTGCTGAAATTCGGATGGACCTACAGGCCCATTAGCCAATTCCACTTAATCCCAAAGGCCCATGCTGCCATAGCAAATGGTGGGAGTTTAGTCCCACATTGCTAGTTGGGAGAGTTTTGCACCAGTTTATAAGGTGAGCTCTCTCCCCACTAGTGTGAGTTGGTATGAAGAGAGAGGAGTAGTGGAGGTGTTCCACACGCGCGCTCCTCCTTCTCCGCCGCCCGCGCCACGCCTCGCCTCGTCACGACACGTCACGACGCGCCGCGGGTTGCGGGAATGAGCCGAGCCGATACCTTTATTTTGGCAGTCGGAAACGGGGAGTCAACAGATACGGCAATAATATGAGATGTCATAATTATTGTTGTCTAAATGCGTCACATTTATATTGGTAACAGCCGTATTGATCGCGTGATAACTGCGCGCAGTAAAACGCCGCCTTTATCACGTGGTAACGGCTGTAGTAAACGCCAATTAAATTGACCGTTCTCCTACTCGGCCGTGCCTATAAATTGGAGGCTCAGGCGGACGCAGTAGATACAACTCACACACGCTGCCTCTTTGCGCCAACTGTCGTTGCACCTTCTGTTGCTGCCGCCGGTGATCCCATCCCGTCTACCGCGTACACGGCCGACGGGAGCAGGCCTCCGAAACCCCGCCTCTCCAGATCCTGTACGGGAGAGGGCGATTAGGTTTTTGGGGAGCGTCTACTACGCGACTGCTCGCTGCTGCAGTACATCTACTTCGACTACTACCTCATCGTCAACATGGCCACTGAAGCCGATCGAGCTGCTGCTGCCGCCGCTGCTGCCACCGAGGCCGCTGCTGCTGCCGCCCCTCTGCTACGGCTACTGCCAATTGGACAACTGCAGGGTATAGCACGTTATCCCTGTCATTATTATTTCCATGTGTGCAACACTAGTAGTTTGCGTAGATTTATCTACTATAAATCTAGTATGCACGAACATGGTTAAATATCAGTATGTTTACGTCATGTTCATGATTTTATACTTGGATTAATTTAATCTGTAAATTGCCTAAATTCTTAACAAGGCGGTCTATCCACGAGCCATCGGAGGATACCTCTAGGGCTGGAAGCCCAGATCAGGATTTCCTAGACAGAAGGACCAAGACCCCGGGAAAGAAGGAAGAACCGGCGTTCGGGACATGGAGCAACACATGAAGACTCCGCTGCTTAGCTGGGCCTCCAGATCTGGCATTTCACCAGACGCGGTTTTCGTCGTAAATCGGCAAACAGATCCCAAGTTTGGGGATGGAGCAAGTACTTGGTACACGGTTTTTTTTTTTGCAGCTATTTATATGTCTGGTGCTGACACTGCTTCCTATCATTGGAAACCTTCTTTTTTCGGAAGGATCTACAAATGGATTCATCTTGAAAAATCAATTTAACAGGACTCGTCTAGATAGTCAAAACTTACACGATTTGCAAACACCTGACCTCTGGCTTTAAGCCACGCAGCCAGCAAGGGCTAAACTCATGCATAGGTCAGGTTTCAGTAGTAGCAGAAAATGTGGGGGAAGCAACAGATTTAGACCCATCCATGCATACAACGATCACAAAGCTAGTAAACTGCGCACATTCACCTAGTAGCAGAACAAGTGCACGGGATTAATCAAGCTATTACAACTAATCCCATGCAAGCGTCGATACGCCAGGGTTCCAATACATAACGTTTTTCCACATATACATACTCGCAGGACGCAGGGTATTGCTAGGCCAAGACTGGTAGAGGAGTACGACACTCGATACGCCATGGATGATGATGATCACAGGGGCGGTAGGTTCTCTGCTGATACATGGGGGCTAGTACTGTAGTAGAACGTACGTCGCGGGTTGACTGATGATAATTAGCTACAGTAGGTAATTAGGCGGTGACGGAGACGGAGTTCTTCCTGCTCATGCTCTTGAGGAAGGAGCCGCTCTTGGTGATCTCGCGCAGGGGCTTGTTGGTGAAGCGGATGAGGTTGTACGCCCACGCGCCGGCGACGGCTCCGGCCATGGGGCCCACCACGTACACCCAGATGGACCTGTACTCGCTCCCGATCAGCGCCGGCCCGACAGTCCTCGCCGGGTTCATCGATGCTCCGGAGATAGGCCTGCCACGAAGAAGAAGCTCACATTCACATGCATGTCTCAGAAACATTTTCTTACTACCCTGCATACTACTACTTGGTCTCGCTTTTTTACACGAGTCAGATCAGAAGCACATCTCGGTTGGCGGGTGTGTTCACAACGGACGGACGGTCAGTACGTGTATTTATGTTTTCACATTAATGTGTGTGTGCGCTGGTCTACACCAACCGTGGCAGGCAGCGGACACTCATCAAGACCGCGCCAGGACTCGCTCACATGACGCTCTTTATGGCTCCATAAAAACGCTCCCCGCGAAAAAGGACAGCCACACCGAAAGGATCCAGTTTTCCCTCTGACGGTTGCACGTTACTGTGGTTTTCAGTTATTACCCTGCCTTTCTACGCTGGATTTGCATGTCGTATCGTACGCAAAGAAGTTTCGCTCTACGGATTACTTACCCCAAAGAAAGAAATATTAATGAAAATCATGCAGAATCATACGTTTGGAATACATATATGCGCTTGTACGTAATGATGAGGGTGAAAACGCGATTACATACCCAGCGATTAGCACGTTGAGCAGGATGGTTGCACCCACGGCCAGTCCGGCCAACTCTCCAATCTGCACGCCCAACAACATAATCGTCAAGATCAGATCAGATTTAGCAGTATATCTGTTAATTCGTTAGCTAATTTGTCGGGGACAATAATGTAAGTTTGTTACTCCACCCCGGTATGGTACGGTAATCAAGGTGGTGTGCGCGCGCTTACGGCTCTGTTGTCGGTGGCGACGCCGGAGATGACGAACATGAGGTAGAAGGTGATGATGAACTCGAGGACGAGCGACTGGACGTCGGACCCGGCGGGGAGCGTGCCTGGGAAGTGCTCGTGGCGGCCCCCGAACATGAGCCTCAGCGTGCCGCTGGCCAGCGTGGCGCCCAGCATCTGCGCCAGCACGTACGCCGGCACCTGCCGCCACGGGAACCGCCGCACCGTCGCGAACGCGAAGGTCACGGCCGGGTTGAAGTGCGCGCCGGAGATGTGGCCCACCGAGTACACCATCACCATCACCGCAAGGCCCCAAACGATGGCCACGCCGGGGAACGTGATCTGCCCGTTCTTGCTCTGGTTGATCGTCACCGCGCCGCAACCCGCGAAGATGAGGAAGTAGGTCCCGAAGATCTCAGCGATGATCTACGTACACAATTAATCACTCAATGTCAATCAATCTAGTTGTTTCCACAAAACAACATTTTCTTCCTCCGTGCATCAGCCGCTTTTGTACGTTGTCTTGTCCCGACTCTATAGGCAGTCCATTAGGTGGGTGGCTAATACTCCTAGTTCGGCGTGAACAAATTCTGCTACGAATTTTCCATTTTTGCACCCCGGTCCTACACCCAGCTAGGGGCATTACCCCTCAATTAAAAGTTTTTATGGGCATGCAAAGCTAAATATATGAAGATCAGACAGAGAGATCTGTCATTTCAGGGAGACATGGCGATCGAGTAGAAAAAAGCCGAGAAGGGAGGCGCATGACTCACCTTCTGGACGAATGGGATAGACACGGCGAGGCCGCATCCCTGGTCATACTCCTCCTTCCTCCCTTCCTCCATGGCGCTCTGCTCATGGGCTCCGTTCGTCTGGGAGTCGTCACCTCCTCCTGTCATTTCCTCTCTCCCTCCCTCTTCTTCTTGGACACTCGCTGCAGATGGGCAGAGGAGTTCACCAGAGCAGAGAGGCGAGTGATCAGTAGAGACAGATGTAGTACTACGAGCGCAGGTAGTTGGCTGATGACCCGGGCGCCTATTTATCGGCACAGGGGCCTCTCATCGCTATCACTTTCCATGCCGTTTGGATTGACCCAGCCCACCTCGGCTACGGTTGGTGTATTTCCTAATTTTCATTTATTATTAATGGTACTCAAGCAGTAATTATCCACAGATCACCGGTGGAAAACGTAATCACCGATGTTTACTCCACGGGTTTTTCCTATGAGACCCGTCCACAGGCCACAGCTAAAAAAATGTGTTTCTAAGATAAAAATATTTTTCTCAAAAAAATAGATAAACAATATTTTTAGAGGAAACAGAAAAGAACCAAAATAAATAAATAATTGGCCGCTCCCGCCCAAAGGTATATTAGTAATTTCGCGTAAATTCGGTCAGGTTACTTGCCATAACAACATAGTCACATAGGCAATATTCTCTCCATAAAAAAATATACATGATGTTCAAATAATAGGAAATGAGATGCAACTTTGATTGTGTTTTTGCCATTTGTAAGTATAAGTATGCACACCGGACTAATTCCGAATTAAATGTCAAACAAAATTCTGAATCTTTTTTATGCTCAAAGATGGTTAAACATTGTACTCGTGTAAAAAGT
The DNA here is from genome assembly GCA_028641055.1 of Alopecurus myosuroides. NCBI lineage: Eukaryota > Viridiplantae > Streptophyta > Magnoliopsida > Poales > Poaceae > Alopecurus > Alopecurus myosuroides. The sequence goes on from JAPCYS010002928.1 coordinate 20,559, forward strand.
TTGGCCAAAATGATTCTTATATTAACTTAAGGACAAAAAACAAATATATGACGAATATAGAGTGTGTATAGTGATTTGTAGGATGATCTTTGAACCAAGATGCAATGAAAGTTGTTCTTTGGTGAATTCTTCTGTTTTTTTTTTTTTTTTGAGGGAAAATCTGCTAAGCTTTATTGCATGATAATTTTGAGAGGTACAATGTTGGTATCATGGGGATTTCCAAGCCACACATGGAGACCCAGTCCCAGCGAGACCGAAAACTTAGCAAGATCATGAGCTTCTATATTACTAACTCTAGGTTCGAAAGTAAAAGAACAACTAGAAAAACTAGATGACCTAATAACTATCTCTTTCACTAACTGGCTATAGCTACCACTGGTTCCTCCTTTGATATCATCAACTGCCACCTTACAGTCAGAGGCCACCACAATTTTAGTCCCATATAAATCGCTGGCTAAGCTCAATGCTTCACGGCAAGCCAAAACCTCCACGGTAGATGCATCTAAATACCTTCAAACACCATTGAGGAAGATCCAAGATAATTACCCCCAGAATCTCTACATATTGCAAAAGCCGCTGATCAAGAACCATTATTCTGTAATGCCGCGTCAACGTTGATCTTCAAGTGATCGGAGAGAGGGACACCACGTATTTCGCACTGAACTTGCCCCAGCTCAGAGCTACACTGCTGCCTGGAAGCATCTGCTCAATCAAGTACCTTCAATTCATCAATATAAGACTTTATAAAACCATCTCTAGACATAGGGCTCTGAAAGACCTCCTCATGGATGGCTTTTCGCCTGGCAGACCAGACAGCCCACAAGGTAACTACAAGTTTTTGTAAATTCAGAATTTGACAAACTGTCATTCATGGAAAAGAGCCACCTTTTTGCATTGGGATCCTGGTTCGAACAGATATGTTCAAAGAGTTTCTTCGTCAGAGACGGCCCAAACACAGCGAGCCAACCTACAATCAAAGGAGGGAGTGGCGCCAGGAATCCTGAAGACCACAGATGGAACAAAAGCAATTTGGAGACACATTTTGTCGATGGAGAAGATCAGCAAATGGCAACGATTGTCGGGCTAATCTCCAGACAAAAATCTTTAGTTTAGAAGGAATTTTCAGCCTCCAGATAGATGGCCAGGATTTGCTTTCAGTGATCAAATCGGATGAACCAGTGGCTTCGTCCAGCCATCCTTCTCTACTTCTTTTCGTGACAGCCAACATTCTCTGTATGGGTGCAATGCCCGGAATTTTGGATCTCGTGGTTGGGCCGAGCCAGGCTCAGGCTTGGGAAACGTGATTTATGCCGTGTCAGGCCCGACCATTAGACCCAAAATTTCGGCCCAACCATCAGATCAAAAATTTCGGGCCGAGCCCGGGCCGGGCTCCCCATGGCCAGGGTATAAGTTACCGCTCATTGTGACTAGCCTTAGGAGCAGACCTGCACATGGAGCCGCACATTTTTATTAGCACTTTATTTCTGTTATTCAATCGCCAAATCCGACAGTTGAGACAGCTAGAACCGTAGCAGGGGCACATGATCGTACGGTTGAAAACCAGAGGCAAGGAACCTCAACCTACTGCAGCAATGGTTCAAGTAAATGGTTGTGGGCAATAAATTGTCGACCGGCACACCAAATTTTCCACGTCGCTAGTAAATGCGAGTCGAGTGGCACTTTATGGCGATCCAACAAACTGGTATGGACGGCTTTGATTTGTTTACGTCGTGGGGCATTGCTCACAATTTTGTGTACAAAACACGACTGCTGGTACGTACTGAGCCAACGCAGTTACTGAAGTACGGAGACCATAGGAGTGGGTTCACTGAGCCAGCGCAGCCACCACACTAGGAACCTCTCCCGTCCCAAAAGTGACTGGTTTCCATTTAACTTGAAGCACTTCCGCTCTGCTCCGCGCGCCCCTCTGCTCCGCGCTGCGCCGCTGGCCACTCCGGCCCCGGCGGACACCCCACTCGCCGGACGCCACTCGGCGCCGGCGCCCTTCTCGCGCAAGCCCGCGGAGCTCGCGCACCCCCCTTCTCCCCAGCGGTCGCGATGGTGGGTTCTTCGTCCTTGGTCCCTAGATCGGGTCCGCTCCTTGGAGGGGCGCCGGTGAGTCCCAGATCGGCTGGCTCGGCTGCTGGCGTGCGGGTGGCGAGAGGTTGCAGGTCTCTGGCATGGGGCTGTCGGCGGAGTCGTCCGCTTCCCTGAGCCCGGGCGTGGACTCGGGGGCTCCTCGATGGTGGCGACAGGAGGACTGCCGCGGCGGTGCGTGGCTGGGAGCAGCCGCGCCCGTCTCGGAAGTCGCTGTGGCGCCGTCGAGTGGAGCGCAGAGGTGGCCCCGACGCGGAGGACCCAGGAACTCGCCGCCGCCGCCGCCGGACATGAAAGGGCTCTGTTTTAAGTGCTTCCAGCCCGGGCATCTCAAGAAGGACTGCACGAACAAGGTGGTGTGTCTGCGTTGCGGGCTTGCCGGCCACTTCGCGCTGGACTGTAAGCGCCCCAGGAGCCCGTCCTCGGAGGAGGAGTTGCGGAGAGAGGCGCTGGCCAAGGCGGCCCGCAGGGGTTTGGAGGAACAGCGGAGGAGATGGAGCTGCGTTTCGTGCAGGTGGCATCCGAGATCCTGAGCACCCGAGACGTAGAGCTGCTGTCTCGCCGCCGGCGCCTCTGGAGCCACAGAGGTGGCCGGATTTGACGGCGGCGGTGGCGGCGACTTCGGCGGCGTTGCCTTTGGAGGGCGTGGAAGACTCTGCGTCGCTGTGTGTGGTTCGCCGCACACCAAGGATGATTGAGCTGGAACGGAGACTGCAGCACGCGTTGGTGGCCAGAATCGGTGGTGCGCGGCCGGCCGTCTCCTGCACCCAGGTGCACGAGGCGCTGGTTCACTACCTGGGGCTTCCGACGAACAGGTTCTCGGTGCATTCTTACCTCCCGGAGGACTTCCTCCTTGTGTTTGCTTCGAGGGAGCTCAAGCAGACAGCGATGGCGAGGCCAGTGCAGGAGTTCCCTGGATTCACACTCCATCTGCGCCCCTGGAATCGGCAAGCACAGGCCACGCACGCAGTCATGCCGACGCGCGTGAATCTTGTGCTGGAGGGTGTGCCTCCGCATGCGTGGGATCGTGAGGTTGCAGAAGATCTGTTGGGCACTTCCTGCGTGTGGATGATCTTGCTGCGGCCTCGGTTGCGCGGACGGACTTGGCACTGATGCGGCTGTCGGCGGACGGATGAACTGCATTCCATCCCGACAGTGAGAACGCTCGTCATTCCTGAGCCGGAGTTGGAGGGCCGCCGGGCCGGAGCGCCGGAGTCGCTGCGGTACAGAGTGCTGATCCATGTGGACAGTGTGGAGGAGGAGACACCGTTGGACGAGCTGTGGGTCTGGAGCGCCTCGCCGGGCAGTGGTCAGAGCGGCCTGCCCAGTCCACCCAGTGGTCCGGCAGGTGGGCGGTCGTGTCGCAGGCTTCCTTGGTCGCGGGGGATTCCAGACCAGAGGCGCGGCTCCGGCGGCGGCGGCGCCGCTGCTTCCGGATCTAGGTACCGCTCCTTCTGCCAGGTTGCAGCGGAATCGTCCGATTGGGGCCTCCCGCCGATGGAGGGCGCTCAGAGAGGACACGTGGAAAGGGGGCCTGGTGTGGGTGCGCTAGGTTGCGCCGGTGCCGTACGGCCATGACCAATTCAAACCGAGTGGAGGATGGTTCTGCCAAGTCCAAACAAAATCGCTCGCTGGCTGGCTCCGACAAAGTGGCTTTGGCGCCTGAGAAAGCGATCGCGATTCAGGCTGATCCTGACACAGCTGTCGAGGGCTTGGACCGGCCGCTGGCCCATGACCGTTTGGAGGGTACCGTGGTCGAGAAGCTGGTGGATGCGTCTCCCAAGGAGTTGGGTGCGCTGCCTGTGGCCCTTGCTGACCGCGACAGAGTCGTGATCTGCTCCGATCCCGAGGTGTGTTCTGGTCGGTCGGACCCGGTTACCCATCCAGAGGGGGAGAGGGCCACCGGATCAGATGCTGGTTACGTCCAGGTGTCTCTTTCGGACGGGGTATCCTCGCTGCCCCTGGGGCCCATCGCGGACACGCTTTTGGAGATGCCAGCTGCCTCCTCTGTGCTGCTCGAGGAGAGCCAGTCTTACGCAGGGCCTACTAGTGACATGCAACTGCAACTGGAGTTGGAACCACGTGCTACCCTAATGGAAGCTGAGGTTGTGGCCCAGGAGGTGGGCTCGGAGGTGGAAAAGGCCACTGTGGGCCAGTCTGACCCCTTTGGAGAGGAAGAGCGGGCGAAGGAACAGGAGGGTATTCTGAAGATCAAAACCTTCTGTGCTTCAATTCTGAAAACCCTGGCGCCACCGCTACTGAAGGAACTGGAGGCAGCAAACCTACGTGTGGAGTCTGAGCCATTCACACCGCGGGTGACGAGGCGTTCGACCGCTTCTGCTGCAGGAGGCAAGCAGCCAAGGAGGGCCAGCGTGGCGGACACCGTGTTGCTCAATGCGTTGGGCATCACAAAGAATAACATGGTGGTTAACGAAGAGCACCTTCGCGAGTTCAGACAGCTCTTCGACTCGCCCCTCCGTGAGCAGCAGCTTCGAGTGCTAGCTGCTGTCTTCGGCAAGCGGATCCCATCGATGCCAACGCTCTCTGAGAGCTTTGGTGCAACCAATGGAGACGTCGCGGTGATGTAGACGTGACGGGGGTCGGAGCGCTCTCGGAGGATCCTGTGTTATGGATTATACTCCAGAGGTGGGGAGTTGGAATACGCGTGGGCTCAATGATCCTGCCAAACGCGATGCTGTGAGAGAGTTTTTTGATTCGATCCATGTTAGCCTAGTCTGTCTTCAGGAGACGAAATTGGATGTAATAGATAGGTTCACTGTTTTGCAATGTCTAGGCCCGTCCTTCGATGGGTTCGCTTACCTGCCCGCGGAGAACACCAGAGGTGGGATCCTCCTTGCGTGGGACACCTCAATGCTCACAGTGGGGTCCATCAGCATGGACACGCATGCGATCACGGGAGAGGTCCACACTCTTGACGGGGCGTCTTGGTGGATCACCGGAGTGTACGCGCCGCAACGGCCGGATGAAAAAAAGGAATTCCTTAGGGAGCTTACCGAGAGACGAAGTCTCTGTCCAGGGCCTTGGCTTGTCCTGGGAGACTTCAACATGGTCCTACGCGCTTCGGAGAAAAGCAATGGCGTGATAAACCGCAACGTGCTTGCTTCATTCCGAGACTTTGTGGGTAATATGGAGCTAAAAGATCTATACCTCCACGGGCGTCTATTCACTTGGAGCAATGGGAGAAACCCGCCAATCATGACTAGAATCGATCGTGCTCTTGTCTCGGTGGATTGGGATCTGCTGTATCCTGACGGCGTGCTGCAAGCGCTCTCTTCGTCGGTATCAGATCATGCACCACTCCACCTGTCACTGTGCGCGCGGCGTCGAGGCCAAAGAAACGTTTCAAATTCGAGTTGTTCTGGATCAAACTAAGAGGTTTTGAGGAGGAGGTGAAGGAGGCCTGGACTTGCGACGATAGGTTCGTGGATCCCTTTCAGCGGTTGAACGAATTATTCCGGGCTGCCGCGGCCCATTTACAGGCTTGGGGGCAAAGGGAAGTTGGCAACGTTAAGCTTCAGCTGGCTATGGCCCATAAGGTGATATTGAGGTTTGACGCCGCCCAGGAGGCCAGGACATTATCTGAGGGAGAGGTCTGGCTGCATCGTGCGCTGAAGCTGTTGGTACTAGGGCTCTCTTCGCTTGAGCGTACCATTGCCCGACAGAGATCAAGGATTCGGTGGCTCAAAGAAGGAGACGCAAACACAAAGCTTTTCACGCCGTAGCCAACGGGAGGAGAACGAAGAATTTCATCCCTGCTATCACCCATAATGGAATCACATTTACGGATCAGAAGGGTAAGGAGGAGGTCTTCTCGAATGCCTTCAAGAATCTCCTGGGGACGATACAGGAACGCGAGCACACGCTTAATCTTGAGGCGTTGGGGCTACCGAGGGGAGCTGCTTGCCCTGGACGCCATGCTAACAGAGGAAGAGGTTTGGTGTGTGATCAAGGACCTACCTGGGGACCGTGCGCCTGGGCCGGACGGATTCATTGGCGCCTTCTATAAGCATGCTTGGCAGGTGATCAAGTTGGACATCATGGCGGCGATGCAGAAATGGTTTCATGGAGATGGAAGAGGTTTCGGGAAGCTAAACACGGCGCTAATTACACTTATTCCGAAGAGAGCGGACGCATGCAGAGTCGGTGATTTCAGGCCAATTAGCCTTGTACACAGCTTCTCCAAGCTGTGCTCCAAAGTGTTGGCAAACCGGTTAGGAGTGTGCTGGGTACGTTGGTGAGCCCTAACCAATCGGCCTTTATACACTCGCGGAGCCTGCATGACAATTTTCTTCTAGTACGTCAAGTGGCCAGGAAGATCAACATGCGCCGTGAGCCAGGAGTCCTACTCAAGTTAGATATTTCGAGGGCTTTCGATTCCATTTCGTGGGGATTTCTGTTCGAGGTCCTGAGCCACATGGGATTCAGCTGTGGTTGGAGAAGGAGGCTAGCTATCTTGCTTTATACCTCGAGCACGAGGGTCGTGGTCAATGGGGTGCCCGGAAACAAGTTCGTTCATGCGCGTGGGCTCAGACAGGGGGACCCAAGCTCGCCAGGCTTCTTCGTTCTCGCGATGGAAGTACTGACGGCCTTGATCACGAAGGCATGCAGCGAGGGTCTCTTGGAGCGGCTACCGGGGATCACACCTCTACAGCGTGTGTCCGCTTTTGCAGACGATATTGTCCTATTTTGCAAACCACGTGAGGAGGACTTATGGACGATTAGAGATATTCTGGGTTTGTTTGGAGAATCGTCGGGCCTGCGCATTAACCTGCAGAAATCGACAGCTACCCTAATCAGAGGTTCAGAGGAGGATGAGAGTAGAGTTCAGGCCGCGCTTAACTGCAGCATAGCGCCGTTCCCGATCACCTATCTGGGGCTGCAGTTGGCACTCAGGCCGCTAACCAAAACGGAGTGGCAACCGATGTTGGACAGAGCTATCGCATTTGTTCCTGCGTGGCAGAGAAACATGATGGATCGTTCGGGCAGGCTGGTGTTGATTCGGGCTGTTGTTGCGGCAAGGCCGGTGCACCATCTGCTGGTTTCTGAGGCGCCATTTGGCTCCTCGATGAGCTTGATAAGTGGATGCGAGCTTTCTTCTGGAAGGGGAAGGATAAGGCCAATGGGGTGAGTGCCTCGTTGCCTGGGAGAAGATATGCCAACCAACCTGTCTTGGTGGTCTCGGAGTAAAAAACTTGCGTCTCCAAGGTGCAGCCATGCGTACTAGGTGGGTCTGGCTTGCGCGTACAGATAAGAATAGGCCTTGGCAGGGTCTACCCAAGTTCTTGGATCGTGACGCCGAGGAAATCTTCCATAGCCTTGTAAGCATTGAGGTGGGGGATGGTGCGGATACTTGGTTTTGGAAAGATCGATGGATCAGAGGGAGGTCTGCGAAGGATATTGCCCCGGTGGTCTTTGAGCTGTTGGCACGAGAGGAAGAACTCCAGGACGGTGCAAAAAGGCTTGGTGGACAATGCTTGGGTGTCCGACGTAGCGCTTGCTGGCGTTCTGGACTCCCAGGAGGCCAGGAGACAACTGGTCTCGCTTTGGCTGGAGGTGACTCGCACTACTCGAGACGCCACGGTTCGGGATAGGTTTTCTTGGCCTTGCTCTCGCTCCGGGGTGTACTCGGCTAAGGGTACCTACGAGCGGCTATGTCAGGGGAGAACGAGTCTCAATGGCCATGAGTGGATTTGGAGTGCAAAAGCTCCGCTCAAAGGGAAGATTTTCGCATGGCTTGCAATCCAGCACAGGTTGTGGACCTCGGATAGGAGACAGCGCCACGGGCTGCAAGAACACGCATCGTGTGCTTCGTGTGTTTGCAGAGACCGACACAGTGGAGCACATTACCATCCAGTGCGTTTTCGCGAGGGAAGTCTGGCATGCGATGCTCACGCTCTTGTGCCAACGGTGGTGGCGCCAACTGCGGAGGACACGTTGGAAGGTTGGTGGGAGCTAAGGAGAGCGAGCGTGCGCAAGAGGGAAACCGTTCTTCGACGCCCTTGTAATCCTGATCACTTGGAGTCTTTGGAAGAATAGGAATGCATGGGTCTTTGGTAACACTAGGAAGCAATCTTCGGTCGACCAGCTTGTGACTGCAAGTCTTTTGCTCTTCAACAACTGGCGTGGCGTTTAGAGGAGGGAGCGTTGATTCTGCGAGTAGTCGATCTTAGATAGTTTCGGAGTTCCGGAGTTTAGTAGTTTTTGAGTTCCGGAGTTTGGGTTGCCCTTCTGTGGGTGGCTTGTTCCTTTGTAACTATTCTCTACCCTTCTATAAAAGTATGGTACGCTTTTCGCGTACTCGCGAAAAAAACTGGTTTCCATTT
>JAPCYS010000595.1:0-28985 GCA_028641055.1 Alopecurus myosuroides
CAAGGAGAAGTGAAGGGTTGGATTTTGACCGATGGTAAGCATCTTGCGAAAATTATCTCCTATGCTTTTCTCCTAGCAGTAGTTACATCTTATCAAATTTTTAATGTGAGGCCTGAACTATTGCACGTAGGACTCGACATGCAGCAAACAAACCTGATGGCCATAGGACTATAGGAGGTGAAGCATGAGTACACCAAATGTCGTAAACATTGGGATGACACATGAACAAATTGTAGGAACATACGAATAGGGACTCACGAAGCGCGATAAGGCAAAGGCACGTCTAATCCGCCCTCCATTTGATTTAGATGAAATTGTAGTATTAACGTCATGCCTCCCAGTAAGCCTCCAATAATAGTATGTAAATATAAGTTGGCAACAGCCTTAACATTCGTGATCATGTGCATGTAGGCATTTTTTGATCGATCATGCCAATGTATGCGGTTTCTTACCAACACCGATCGTCCGATGGATGGATGTGTTTTTTTTACCGATGCTAATTGTGGCGATGTACCTGGGTTCTTTTACACGGATATAACCAATTTTTCTTAGGACTCGTTTGACCGATCAATGCTAAGCTCAGTTTGTTGCGTTTTGTTATTGATCGGTAGAATGCTTGGCCTCATATGGATATGGGGAGTAGGCGTACCGGCGGGATTCAACTTCTTACTAATGAAAATCTGAACAGAGTAGTTAGCACTTTATTATATCTTAATGTTATTTTCATGTAGATGCACCAAAAAAGACATATATTAATATGGCCTGGATTAATTAATGACACATCTGTATTGAAAGTGTCAGCTAAACAATAATTTTCCATATTTGTGTCCCTTATACATATTTCTGTTCTAGGAATGACACATAATAATGGGTAGTAGTTAGATATCTCTTTTCTTGGAGTGACATATATTAATGGGCACGTCCATTCTGCCTTATGGTTGCTTCGTTCACAACTATATTCTGTTATGGTTTAGTGAAAATCAGAATTTCTAAATTTTGACCAAGTATAAAGGAAAAGAACACCAACATCTACAATATAAAATATTATTAAAACCATCATAAAATATGATTTTCATATTATGTACACTTACTATTATAGATATCGAGAAATTTCGTATAGTTGTTTGAAATTTCGGAAGTATAGCTTTAGAAAACCTGGAACGCCAAACTAATAAAAACGGATAGAGTACTTTATTGCCAAATATATCCAATACTTCCCTTGGTATTTGGTTTTCCGTGAGGCTATGTTATCATAACGGTTAGCCCATCGTTGTCTCATGCCTATGCACTTACGCACTACGCACCATGCGCGTCACATCTATCACTGCAGAATGTCCAAGCCAACGTGTGTTGCCTAAAGCAGGAGCGTTTAGATACCGTGAACCACACGTCCGAGTGCAACCTGGCCTTGTCGATCAAGCCTTGGAGTGTGAAGGATACCCAGGGTCGAGTTAGGTGTGGTGTATTGCTGCTCTTCTCTGTTTTTCAGCAAGAACACGCTCTTGTATATTACCCTCTGCCTTCTTTAAAGAGTAACTAAATTCCAGTTTTTACCCCTACTTTGACATTTTGTACACTAATAATTACCCCATTTGGAATTTATTTCATTCCAATTACCTCATAGCAAAACTTGTGCCAATTTTTACCCCTAACAAAATGTTGTGAGCATTTTTATAGGCGGGTCCCAAAGTGTAAAGTATGTGTTATGTGTCAACTTGTTCTGTTATTATTCTACCAAAAAAGAAAATCAAATAGTTAACTACTTTGTTGTACAAAAAAGAAAATCACCACTGCATACGCTAGCTCCGTCACAGATTTCAGCCATGCAGTCTATTCAAGGGACACTAAGAGTAACTATAGAATGAACATAGATGAGCACCCGAGAGACAGGTACGATAAGTCGGTAACCTTTTCACGCCACCAACCAGAGAGGATGCGACGAGGGTGATAGTGACTCAATAGATGAGGACAAATATTAGAAGGATATAATCGCCTAAATGGGGTAAGAAGTGGCACAAATTCCGCACAATGCGGTAAGATGGTGAAATTTCTTTTAAATGGGGTAATTATTGTCAAAATGTCAAAGTAGGTGGTAAAAACTATTCTCGAGGTTCTTCATTTTTCCGCTAAATTTCGGGTGCCAGTTCTCATGACCCGAATTACCCGTCCGGTATTTAACGGGTAACCCGAACGCCCAGCCTGAGTTTGGATGCCTGGTAGAGCCGGCGGCTCGTTTGGTGTGTGGTCTCGAGTCCAGAGTCTATGTGACAGATGGACCGCACTACTGGAAACGGAGTCTACGCCGTGTATCGGAAATACTCGGCGAAGAACGAAAAATACTCGGCATACAGTTTGCCGAGTGCTACACTCGGCATAGGACCCTCGGCGTCGTTCAGCTCGGCGAGTGTACAAACACGGGCACCTCGGCAACCTATTTGCCGAGTGTATACACCGTACACTCGGCATAGTAACCTGTAACAGATCCGTTCCTTAGTCCCACAACGGAACGGGCATCGAATCTCTGCCGAGTGCTGCACTCGGTAAAGTCCCTGACACCCTGCCCCCCAGTCACGCCACGTGGCCTGTACGCCGAGTGCTAGGGCACTCGTCTACGCTTGGACCCTATATGCCGAGTGCTAGGGCACTCGGCGAACTCCCTGACACCCCAACCCCCATCGCGCCACGTGGCCTGTACGCCGAGTGCTGGGACACTCGGCAAAGCTTGGACCCTGTATGCCGAGGCCTATCTTTGCCGAGTGCCACGTCGTCGAGTGCTCTAGCTCCACCGAGTGGGCTCTATGCTGAGTACTAGGGACACTCGGCATAGCCCCTGTCCCTGTACGCCGAGGGCACACGTTGCCGAGTGCTTCTATTCCGGGCACTCGGCAAAGTTCTCCTCCTGTACGCCGAGTAATATGTTTGTCGAGTGCTGCTGCCGGCAAAGACGTCGCCCAGGCGACCAAAATGGCACCTGGGAGTCTTTGCCGAGTGTTACTTTGGTGCTCGGCAAAGGCGTGCTCCCAGGTACCATTTTGGTCGCCTGGGCAACAGCTTTGCGGAGTGCTACACTCGGCATAGTGGCCATATGGGTCTTTGCCGAGTGCTACACTCGGCAAATACGTTGCAATTTTTCCTGAAACTGTCTGCATTTGCTTCATTACTGCAATCAAATCACAATTTACATATAGTTCAGTACCAGAACACTCAAAACAACCATAGTTGCACCAAATAGCAACAAATGCATAACATATTTGCAACAAAATATCTACAAATGCACCAAATAGCTCCACACGGATATATTACATGTCACAACTGTTTAAACATCATCCTAGAAGCATCATATAGTAGTTCAAAAGTCGACAAGTCACAAATGTGTAAACATCATATATGTAGCCACAAGAACGACGGGATCCTAAATGAACTATGCACGGAGGTCTATGGAGCCGACTGGTCTCCGTCAGCTCGATCTCCGTCCTGGTCCATGTTGTTCTGGGTTCCCGATGATGAAGCATTTCCCTATAAAGATCCATATTAGTCGACTAAGCTGAAAATGAGTCAGTTAACAAGCTGCAAGCCAACTTACCAAGTTGAGGTTGAACGGCGGTAGAGGAGGTAGAGGAGGAGCTGATGGATCCCGTGGAAGAGCACTGACCATCTGCAAAGATCAAAAGAGATAGACCGGTGAGTTTACATGCATATAATGATGAATGGAACTAAAAGGATGAAAAAGATACATGCATCATTGCCTGCATCCATGCATGCTGGCTACTCATTTGCGTCTCCATTCTTTGCACCCTTCTCTTGTGCCTCCATCGCAATCCTCTTGTTTTCATCAACTTCATCCTACGGATGTTTAATGTCAACAATTGTGCAACGCAAACAAGATATAGGTGCTGAAGAATGATTGTACCTGTATAGCGGCGATGGCATCTAGTCCTGGCCGTGGGCGGCGCTCGATAGAGGGCGATGAGCTAGTGGACCTCGCACGGATCTGAGAGAGTGTGGGTGTACCTGCGGTATCGAAGGCGCCATTGGCGAAGGCAAATCTGCCGTTCCTTCGACCTCTCACGCAACCATAGCAACCGTGGGATCATAGGGGGGCGTGAAGGGGTCACAGTCAGGGCCGTGCACCTCCTTCATCTTGTCGACGTAACGCGTCCCACTTCTTGATGGTTTGCTTGTTGTTCCACTGTTGATCAGCCGGTACATCCGGTTTCAGCACCTTGGGAGTCCGGGTCTTACGGAAGGCCTGCATGCGAGTGATCTCATTGCCCTTCTCGGCCTACAATTGAAAGCAGAAGTATATTAGCACAACCTATAAAGTTACAAAGAACATTGTATTGAAAAGGAAAAATATGAGCGGTTATTTTACCTCTCTCTCTGGACGATGCCGGTGAGGGTGAGGCCGCCTTGACGGTGTCCGTCGCCTAGCAGAAGACGCTGGGCCCGGCACGCGGCGTGTTCCGTTGTACCGTCGCTCACCCACTTCGCGACCATCGCCTTATAGCAAGGTAGCTTGTTGGCCAGCCACTGAGGCACCACCTGTTTGAAAAAAATTAGAGCCACGTGAGACCACCCGGCGGTCATATACGAAAAACTTTAAAGACTATGTCCTTACCTTTAAGTATTGGACCTCGGACATGTGAATCTGTCGGACGTCCTTCTTCGTCAACGTGGTGTTCTTGTATTTGGCGTAGAAGTTAACCACACATAGCACACGCGCCTCGTAGTGCATGTCACGGATAAGCTTCTTGGCCATCTTAATCAGCATAGCCCTAGCCCTACCCTCTTCCCCCTCGACGCAGGTGAAGTAGTCCTACAACCATTTAGCATTGCAGAAATTGAAGACATTAGCACGAAATATATATATATTTCATGAAAGATATTGCCCTAAACCATTTAGCATTGGAAAATATACTAACCCAGAAATGAAATCACCCGAGTGCCTAAGTGGTCGTACACCCGGCCCCACTTGTCCTCCACATCAGGCACCTGCTCATAGTGCTTCCAGGAAACAGCCGGCTCCTCTTTGCCATCCAGGGTGACCAAGCCTGGGGAAATGCTTCTTGCAAAGAAGCCCAAGGATGCCGCTCATGGGCCGTGGTGGCTTGGCCCCCACATACGCCAAGGACCTGCACGTGCACAAAAAAACAAGCTAGTGAGATTATGATGAAAAATTAATATAGCAAAAATGTAGCAACGATGATTAACGATCACTTACGTGTCTCCGTCCACTATGACCAAGTGGTGCCGGTAGGGGTATGGCGGCTCAGGTAGCCTCGTGGGCCCGCGCAGAAAAGGTTTCTTGTCGGCGGGCCACACTTTTCCTACCTCGGGGAGCGAGTGTGCAAACAAGTCCTCGTCCTCCTCCGACTCCGGGTCCGAAGGCTGCTGCGCTCCTCCTCGTCCTCGTCAGACCCCTCCCTGGCGTCTGACCCCTCCTGCTCGGGCTCCTCCTCCTCCTCCTCATCCTCCTCCACCTCCTCCTCGTCAGAAGAAGTAACCTCGGGCAAGGGGCTCTGTGAGCGAGGAGTCCGGTGCGACCCACGCCCCCCTAAGCCACGGTCTGGGGCTCTCCATGAGCGAGAAGTCCCGTCCGTGCCCGCGCCGGGCACCGGAACCCGCCGTCGCCCTATCAGTGTGCTCGTGCCATCCTCAGATCTGGCGTACAAGCCTACCACATGGGCCTTCTTGGGGGCGGTGCGCTTTACCCCTTGGCGGCCTTGGAACCTGCCATGTTTCACCTGTTATGACACAAGAGGGAACCCGATTAGTACACATGATAAAAATGTTAAAAAGTTAAATAAATAAAGAGTAATTCATACAAAGCATATTATGTACATGCAAAATAAATTAAAGCGCAATTAAAATATTAAAGTGTGACAATAGTTGAAGCGCAAGTAATGTAATAGCAATAAGAAGTTCGGAATAGAAAAATATTACAAGCTATAAGTTTCGAAGTGGCACACAAATAGTGAAAACTAAATGCTAATTACACATTAACGGTTACATAGTTGGAACACAAATGGTTCAGAACCCATTGTCTACATCCTTGGGATCATAACTTGGACCGGATCATCATCGTCGCTATCACGAGTGTACCACCACTCTTCCATGTAGTTCGATGGTGGACCGCTCGGCTCCTCAACATCGGGTATGTGGAGACGTTCAAGTAGTTCCACGTCCTTAGAGTTAAGAACAGTTGGATCGTCGTCTTGCTCACTCTCGGTGCCCATGCCATCATCACCGTCGTCTTCTACCATTTCGTCAATTGTGGGCAAGTCGATGCTGAACCGGCCGGTGAGCCCATCGTCGTCTACTGGATAGAACTCCCCTCATAGATGGGGTTTATGCGCTGGTGGTAATCTTCATCGTTTGGAGGAGGTGGTCTATTACGCGGTGGCACCGTGACCACCACATCCCACCCCCTGGAGACTTTCATAGTTTTGCATGGGTAGGGAAGATAGAATACTTGGGTGGCATGTTGTGCAATGATGTAGACATCATCTCCCCCATAGACATATGCTCGTTCAATTTAGATCAATCCAATTTCAGGATTTCGTCTCACTCTCGTTGGATCGAACCAATGGCATTTGAATACAACCGGTTCTTCGTGCCGAAATGGAAATCAAGCTCATAAATTCCTCGACTATGCCGAAGTAATCACCACCGGCCTTCGTAAAGACCCCAAAATTATTTGTCTTCCAGTTCGGCCGTTTCTCATCGTAAGAACGGTATGGAAGCGATACCCATTCACATCGTAAGATGTGAATGTATTGAGGGAGTAGGTGAAGCCGCGGGCAAGTTTGCCTTAAGTCGAGACTCATTTCCTTGTTGGTTAAAGACTACAAGGTCAATAGGAGTGTTACTTAAAGCTAAGATCGCCTTAAAATATGTCCCACTAGAAACCATGTAGGATAGAGTGTTACTTTTGTGGCGAACCTACTAATGAAACCGCCGCCTCCTTTGCCACCCTCTTAAAAATAGTCGTCTTCTCGTCGTAGGTAGGTTCTCGGGAATGATGTTTCCAGGTTTCTTGCTCAAATAACCTAATGTGGAATGATAAAAATCGGAGTTAGACACAAACTATGGGAATGAAAGCTTGTGAAAAGAAGGTGTTGAGCACTTACTCAATGTAGGGCTTTACTTCCGCCGTGTTCTTCAAGACACACGAGAGAATAGCCGTCCACTGTTCATGTGAGTCTACTTGCTCTTGCTTCGTGCCACTTGATCTGCCACCAAGCCTTGCAAGTATGCTAAGCTCGGGTGCATCCGCGGAGTTGGGTCATTATTGTACCGAGAAACTGATTATGACGAGTGGGAAGACTTTCATGATAGTACTTTGTCGTGAAGTTTGCCACCTCCTCATTGAGGGTTGCCTCGCATATGGATGCTTCGATGCGACATTTGTTCGTGCTTTTCTCTCTAAGTTTCTTCTGCTCTCTCTCGGTTGAAAACATCCAGCGGTACTACACAGGGCCACCCAATCGTTCCTCTTCAGCGAGATGCAAGAGCAAGTGTTGCATCGGACTAAAGAAGCCGAGAGGAAAGATCGCCTCTAGGTCCACCAGTAAGCCGGCAACCTGTTCCTCCAACTTAGCAACCACAGCTCTATCTATTCCTTGGCAAAAAGCTGGCGAAAGAAAAAACTCAACTTTGCTAGCACTAGCCAAATTTCCTCATCAACGTATCCTCGAATCATGACAGGCATGATCCCTCAATGCATACGTGGTAGTCATGACTCTTGAGCCCTGTTATCCGAATCCCTGCAAGATTCACTCCCCCCTCATTAGCTGCGTACCCATCAGGGAAGAAGAGACATTCCAAGATCCACTGGAGAATTTCTTTCCTTTGGGCCCTAGTCAGGCAGAAAGGGGCTGGTGGCTTCGTCCACGTTTTTTGGTTTTGGTGGAGGCTTCATGTTTAAAGTTCCCTGTCACATAGCTCCTCTTGATCGACTCTTGCCTTAAAGTTATCCTTCGTCTTCTCAAGATCCATAGTGTTGCCCAAAGGGCCTCGGCGATATTTTTTTTCGTGTGTGCATGACATCAATGTTATGTGGAAGAAGAAGATCCTGCATGTAAGGGAGCTTCCACAGGCATGAGATGTGAGTCCACTGGTGCCACTCTCCATATCCCAGAAAGCCAGTCCCTCGGCATTGAGCTGCAGACTTTCTAGCTGAGCCTTCACGTCTACACCGGTCATCAAAGTTGGTCGTGGAACATCGACATCTACATCTTTCGTCCACTTCTTTTTATTTCGCCGGTATTTGTGACCAAGAGGAAGGAACTGACGATGTTGGTCAAAGCATGAGTATTTTCCACCCTTTTTGAGCCAAACGAAAGTCACAGCCTGGTAGCACACCGGACAAGGCCACTTCCCATGAGTGCACCAGCCGCAGAATATCGCGTGAGCCGGTAGGTCATGCAGGGAAGTGAAGTACCAAACATACATATCGAAGTGCTTCTTTTCTGCGGCGTCGTATGTCCGTACCCGGTGTTCCAAGCAATGAGCATCATCTACCAGCGGCTCCATGAACACGGACATATTCTTCCCTGGATACTCAGGCCCTGGAATTATCAGCGACAGGAACATGTTCTGCCGTTGCATGCACACGCCGGGGGGGAGGTTCATCGGGATAACAAACATCGGCCAACAACTGTATGAGGCAGACGTCATACCATATGGGGTTGAAACCATCGTTGATAACGCAACGGCTAACTACTGGGGTCACCCGCTTTCTTCTTATTTGCCAACGAAGTCCTTCCATGCTTCACCATCAGACGGATGTATCATCTTATGAGGACGGTACCTCTTCCCGTCTGACGGCCATCATTTTTTTGCAGATTCCTCGGTCATAAAAAGCCTTTGGATCCGCGGTATGAATGGAAGATACCGAAGGATCTTTTTGGCGACTGTTTGCTGCGTCTTCTGACCATTACCGGAGTCCACCTCCATAAACCTAGAGGCCCGCATTTGACACAGTACTTTGTCTTCTCATGCTCTTTCCTGAACAACATGCAACTCTTTGGACAACAATCTATCTTTTCATACGGTATCTTAAGGAACCGAGGATTTTTTTTCGACTCGTACATGTTCTTTGGAAGAAGGTGTACCGCCGGTAGGAGGGTGGCAATAATGGTCAGAAATGCATCAAAGGCGGCTATGCTTACATTGTGCTGGCTTTTGACCGCCATAAGCCGGCCGATGGCATCAAGTTGAGAAACTCGTGTATGCTCGTGCAATGGTTTTTGTGTCTCAAATAATGTGTCATAGACTCTTTCGTGCTCTCATCCGCATATTCGGGGGCATCTCCCTCACTGTTTGGATTTTTAGGTGCATGTGCAGTAGTGAAATCGTCTAACATCGTGTCAAAACCGGTATCAAAATCGGTCGATGTCCTCCTCAGTGCTAGGTGCCACCTTCTTCTTCTTCTTTCTCCGGCGTACGGATCGGCAGACTCGCCATGGTACACCCAGCGGTAATAGTTTGTCATAAACCCGTACTTCCCAAGGTGATCAGAAATGACTATCCTCGGTTCTCTGTCATGTTACGACAACGACTACAGGGGCACCATACATCAGACGAATCATCAACTCTAGAAATGCAAAATCCAAGAACTGGTTGGTCTTTGTAACCCAATCCATTGTCATTATCCTTCACACTCGTCGCCACTGTACATCCACTCGCGTTCCTCCATTTCCACGCTGATGAATGCTCAGACATATTAACATGTGTTCATAATTTAACAAGTTGTTTAAATTATTTACAACATACTTCAAGTTTTACGCCTGAATGCAATCCTACATGACTACTAGGTAAAGATAGGTCCTAATCCCACCCGTGGACGTGTAGCATGTGTTTGTTTTCCATGCTACTCCTATCCGAGACAAATTTCGGCAGCACCTCCCCGATGTTCTCCTAATACACGTCTCGACCACGGGGTCGAGAGAATGTGTACTCGGAGAACAACAGAGAGGCGCCACCGAAATCTGTCTCGATAGGAGTAGAACATGGAAAACAAACATAGCTACACATCCACGAGTTGTCCAAAAAACGTGGACAATTCGAAAAGTCGCGGTTATAAAAATATAGATCTTTGTATATAATATATACAAAGAGTTCTATTTTTATAACAACTACTCTCCCACGGGAGACGCCTAGGGTAACGCGACTAGTTTGGTGATCTACAAGAAAATCTAAAGATCGACCGAGGGGGAGTTTTTTTACCCTCTATGCATGGCCGTGTGCTGACGAAGATGATCGCAGACGCTCCCGGCCTGCGATGACCCTCCTCAGCAAACCCCCTCCGCGACGAATCTGCTGGCCTCAACCTCGATCCATATCCTGCAAAAAGGAAAGATAGACTGTTAGTAAACAGTAACCGACAACTAATACGAATTCG
Organism: Alopecurus myosuroides; assembly: GCA_028641055.1. Lineage (NCBI taxonomy): Eukaryota > Viridiplantae > Streptophyta > Magnoliopsida > Poales > Poaceae > Alopecurus > Alopecurus myosuroides. The sequence continues at coordinate 10,406 of JAPCYS010000595.1, forward strand.
TTAACCTAACATCAACAACAACCTAAAACTAACAGCTACAGTAATACTAATTTTAAAATAGTTTATTTCTGTGAAATCATGGTGAAAGGAGCAATAGATCAAAACACGTCGAGGTAGTTCAATAGTCCTAAAGTTTGACCATAGTAGTAACTTAGTAAATATGCTACTATATTAAACCAGCTCTATCGTAACATATGTACGAATATTTGTACCGACTCTTTTCCTATAACCATAGCAACCAAAAAAGATGTCAATATGATGTGATATTTTCATTCTGCCACTTTGAACAATGGTTAACACTTCAACATCAAATTTTCGAAACTTTTGCCTGCACACATGCTAAGATTCTGGCGAACAAAACATGTATCTGCCAAAATGATAGTTAATCAGCTCTACTGATACATGTCATGCTATTTATAATCTAATCTAACCCTAACAACCCTAATTAACAGTGAAAAAATTTGCACAAAAAAATGAGGCAGAGGAGGAGCTCACCTGCTGCTGCTGTAGGGAGGAGGTCGGGAGGGGGTTGGAGCAGAGCCCCTGCTGGCCGGGGGCGAGGGAGAAGCCGGAGGCGAGCGAGGCGGTGGTGGCGGCAGCGTGTCCCTGTAGATCGAGGAGGGGGCGGTGGAGGTCCGCTGAAGCTCGAGTAGGTGGCGGCGGAGGGGTGGGGAGGGAGGAGGAGGGGCTATGGCGGCTCGGTGGAGGGCGTGGCGGCGGCTCGGTGGGGGAGGGAGGAGGAGGGGCGGCGGCTCGGTGGGGGGAGGGAGGAGGAGGGGCGACGGCGGCTTGAAGAGGGAGGCAGGAGGAGGGGGCGAGGAGGAGGAAGCTCGTGGAAGGGCGGGCTGGCGGCGCCTAGGTGGGCGTCGGCGTCGGAGAGAGGGAGCAGGCTGGCGGCGGCTCGGACGGGGTGAGGGAGGGGCAATAGATGGAAGGAGAGAAGAAAAAAGTCCAGGAGAGGGGATAAGTTCCCGACTCTGCCCGCCAGATTGGTGCCGAGTACACGGCTTTGCCGAGTGTCAACTGTCGAGACACTCGGCAAAGTCCAGGGATGTGATTGCCGACATGGGCTTTGCCGAGTGTCAAGTGTCGGGACACTCGGCAAAGTACAGGGATGTGATTGCCGATATGGTCTTTGCCGAGTGTCAAGTGTCGGGACACTCGGCAAAGTTCAAACTTTAATTACTTTCACCTTGGTCTTTGTTTAAGTATACAAATAATCACATATTAATTAATATTAATTCTTATACCAAGTTTAATTACTTTCACTATTGAATAGTCCGTTTACGCGTAGTTTGAGACTAGCAGTTCCGTCTTTTTCTCCGGAGAGGGGCTCCGGAGCGTCTGAATCCAACCGAAACCAATCTTTTGCCATGCCATGTGTGTTAGAGTGTCTCATGGGTCTTGGGTGCCAAATATACCATCACTCTTTGTGTTGGGGCCTCACCGTCGTCGGATTCTCTCTTCCGGGTTCCAGTACTGCTCACACCCCGAAACTCCCGGATCTGACGTAACGGGGGAATCTTGCAAATAGGTGGGCCCTACCATTTTCAAGGGTATTCCTTGGGCCTAACATGACACAATCAAGCAACTAGTTCCACTTTTCTACCCCCTTCCGGCTCACGCAGAGGGGGCTGGACGCCAGTTCCGTCTTTTTGTACACCGGGGCTAGGGTATCTCCGGAGAGGGGCTCCGGAGCGTCGTAATCCCACCTAAACCAATGTTTTTCCATGCCATGTGTGTTAGAGTGTCTCATGGGTCTTGGGTGCCAAATATACCATCACTCTTTGTGTTGGGGCCTCACCGACGTCGGATTCTCTCTTCCGGGTTCCAGGACTGCTCACAGCCCGAAACTCCCGGATCTGACCTAACGGGGGGAATCTTGCAAGGAGGTGGGCCCTACCATTGTCAAGGGTGTTCCTTGGGACTAACATGACACAACCAAACAACTAGTTCCACTTTTCTACCCCCTTCCGGCTCACGCAGAGGGGGCTGGACGCCAGTTCCGTCATTTTCTACACCGGGGCTAGGGTATCTCCGAAGAGCGTCGGAATCCCACCTATACCAATGTTTTGCCATTCCATGTGTGTTAGAGTGTCTCATGGGTCTTGGGTGCCAAAGATACCATCACTCTTTGTGTTGGGGCCTCACCGACATCGGATTCTCTCTTCCGGGTTCCAGGACTGCTCACACCTCGAAACTCCCGGATCTGACGTAACGGGGGGGATCTTGAATGGAGGTGGGCCATAACATTTTCAAGGGTGTTCCTTTGGCCTAACATGACACAACCAAGCAGCTAGTTCCACTTTGCTACCCTTTCCAGGTCACGCAGAGGGGGCTGGACGCCAGTTCCGTCTTTTTCTACACCGGGGCTAGGGTATCTCCGGAGAGGGGCTCCGGAGCGTCGGAATCCCACCTAAACCAATGTTTTGCCATGTCATGTGTGTTAGAGTGTCTCATGGGTCTTGGGTGCCAAATATACCATCACTATTTGTGTTGGGCCTCACCATCGTCGGATTCTCTCTTCCGGGTTCCAGGACTGCTCACACCCCGAAACTCCCGGATCTGACGTAACGGGGGATTCTTGCAAGGAGGTGGGCCCTACCATTGTCAATGGTGTTCCTTGGCCTAACATGACACAACCAAGAAACTAGTTCCACTTTTCTACCCCCTTCCGGCTCACGGAGAGGGGGCTGGACGCCAGTTCCTGCATTTTCTACACCGGGGCTAGGGTATCTCCAGAGAGGGGCTCCGGAGCGTCGGAATCCCACCTAAACCAATTTTTTGCCATGTCATGTGTGTTAGAGTGTCTCATGGGTCTTGGGTGCCAAATATACCATCACTATTTGTGTTGGGGCCTCACCATCGTCGGATTCTCTCTTCCGGGTTCCAGGACTGCTCACACCCCGAAACTCCCGGATCTGACGTAATGGGGGGAATCTTGCAAGTAGGTGGGCCCTACCATTGTCAAGGGTGTTCCTTGGGACTAACATGACACAACCAAGCAACTAGTTCCACTTTACTACCCCCTTCCGGCTCACGCAGAGGGTGCTGGACGCCAGTTCCGTCTTTTTCTACACCAGGGCTAGGGTATCTCCGGAGAGGGGCTCCGGAGCGTCGGAATCCCACCTAAACCAATTTTTTCCCATGACATGTGTGTTAGAGTTTCTCATGGGTCTTGGGTGCCAAAGATACCATCAGTCTTTTTGTTGGGGCCTCACCGACGTCGGACTCTCTCTTCCGGGTTCCAGTACTGCTCACACCTCGAAACTCCCGGATCTGACGTAACGGGGGGAATCTTGCAAGGAGGTGGTCCCTACCATTATCAAGGGTGTTCCTTGGGACTAACATGAAACAACCAAGCTACTAGTTCCACTTTGCTACCCCTTCCGGCTCACGCAGAGGGGGCTGGACGCCAGTTCCATCTTTTTCTACACCAGGGCTAGGGCATCTCCGGAGAGGGGCTCCGGAGCGTCGTAATCCCACCTAAACCAATGTTTTTCCATGCCATGTGTGTTAGAGTGTCTCATGGGTCTTGGGTGCCAAATATACCATCACTCTTTGTGTTGGGGCCTCACCGACGTTGGATTCTCTCTTTCGGGTTCCAGGACTGCTCACACCCCGAAACTCCCGGATCTTACGTAACATGGGGAATCTTGCAAGGAGTTGGGCCCTAAAATTGTCAAGGGTGTTCCTTGGGCCTAACATGACACAACCAAGCAACTAGTTCCACTTTGCTACCCCCTTCTGGCTCACGCAGAGGGGGCTGGACGCCAGTTCCGTCTTTTTCTACACCTGGGCTAGGGTATCTCCGGAGAGGGGCTCCGGAGCGTCGGAATCCCACCTAAACCAATGTTTTGCCATGCCATGTTTGTTAGAGTGTCTCATGGGTCATGGGTGCCAAAGATACCATCACTTTTTATGTTGGGGCCTCACCGACGTCGGATTCTCTCTTCCGGGTTCCAGGACTGCTCACACCCCTAAACTCTCGGATCTGACGTAACGGGGGGAATCTTGCAAGGAGGTGGGCCCTACCATTGTCAAGGGTGTTCCTTGGGCCTAACATGACACAACCAAGCAACTAGTTCCACTTTGCTACCCCCTTCCGGCTCACACAGAGGGGGCTGGACGCCAATTCCGTCATTTTCTACACCGGGGCTAGGGTATCTCCGGAGAGGGGCTCCGGAGCGTCGTAATCCCACCTAAACCAATGTTTTGCCCTTCCATGTGTGTTATAGTGTCTCATGTTTCTTTTGTGCCAAACATACCATCACTCTTTGTGTTGGGGCCTCACCGGCGTGGGATTCTCTCTTCCGGGTTCCGGGACTGCTCACGCCCCGAAACTACCGGATCTGACGTAACGTGGGGAATCTTGCAAGGAGGTGGGCCCTACCATTGTCAAGGGTGTTCCTTGGGCCTAAAATGACACAACCAAGCAACAAGTTCCACTTTGCTACCCCCTTCCGGCTCACGCAGAGGGGGCTGGACGCCAGTTCCGTCATTTTCTACACCGGGGCTAGGGTATCTCCGGAGGGGGCTCCGGAGCGTCGGAATCCCACCTAAACCAATGTTTTGCCATGACATGTGTGTTAGAGTGTCTCATGGGTCTTGGGTGCCAAAGATACCATCACTCTTTGTGTTGGGGCTGTTGGAGCTGGGGGTAGCCAAAGGCAAAAACCTGCTGGAGCCCAGTACGGGCAGAACCAGAACCAGGGCCAAGGCAACAAGAAGCCATATCGTGCTCCTCAGTCGGGTAGCGGCAACTCGGAACAGACAAGGAAGTTCGTCTTCGACGACATGAGGGATGGCCCATGCAATTTTCATACTCAGCACCCCTCGAGGCCTGCTAACCACACTACTCGGCAATGCGAGTGGTGGGATCTGATCAGGAATGAAGGCTTGCCTCCTCCACCCCCTCTGCCAGCCGCGAACGCCAATGTGCAGCTCGCGCACCCGCAGCTCGGCCTCCAGTGTTTCCGAGAAGGGAAAACGTGAACCAGGTGGCTTTAGGAGCCAACCATCACTTCAACAATGAGGGCTACCGCAACAACAACAACAACCATAACCGCAACAACAACAGAGGCAACAACAACTATCAGGGCAACAACAACGGCAACAATGAGGGCGGAGGCCGCAACCCGTACCAAGAACACCACGAGAGCTACATGATCTTCACCTCTGAGCCCGTCGACAAGCAATCACAGCACAGGCGTGCCATGGAGGTCAATGCTGTGATCCACGCTGTCCCTCACTACATGCATTAGTGCAATCAGGAGATCACGTGGACCAGAGTAGATCATCCCAAGGTGATGCCCAACCCGGGTAGCTACGCCTTGGTGCTGGATCCTACCTTCCTGGGTCCCGAGAAGAATGTGAGGTTCAGCAAGGTACTGATCGACAACGGCAGCAGCATCAACATCGTGTATAGAGACACGCTGGAGAAGCTGGGTATGGCCGAGAACATGCTGCTACCCAGCAAGACCACCTTCCATGGCATTGTGCCCGGGGTCTCATGCAATCCGATTGGCCGAGTATGGATAGATGTGCTATTCGGCACCAGGGAGAACTGCCGCACAGAGAGCCTGTAGTTTGAAGTGGTTGATCATCAGAGCCCTACCACGCTCTACTCGGCAGGCCTGCTCTGAGCAAGTTCATGGCCTCTACCCACACTGCATATCTGAAGATGAAGATCCCTGGCCCCAATGGCGTGATTACCATCTCTGGTGATTACAAGAAGTCCATGGAGTGTGCCTCTGCTGGTTCTCAGTTGGCGGAGTCCATGGTGATTGCTGCCGAGAAGAAAAAGATGTATGAGGTGGTAGCTATGGCGCAGTCCGCGCAAGCTGGTGCGCAGGGCGTGCCGAGTACTCAGCACGGGACTGCGTTCCAGGCATCTCAAGAGACAAAGAAGGTTCAGGTCGACCCTGAGTTCCCTGACCGCGTAGCCATCATTGGCTCCGGGTTGGCGGAGAAATAGGAAAGCGAGCTCATCCACTTCCTCCGTCAGAATCGGGACGTGTTCGCCTGGACCAATGAAGATTTACCAGGAGTCCCGAGGGAGTTGGTTGAGCACTCGTTACATGTGCGCCCTGACGCCAAACCCGTGAAGCAGGCTATGCGCTGTTTCGGGGACGAGAGAAGGAAGGCCATTGGTGACCAGATCACCAAGCTGCTGATAAGCAATTTCATCATGGAGGTGCTGCATCCGGATTGGCTAGCCAACCCGGTCATGGTCGAGAAGAAGAAGGAGGACCCCAAGGCTGCTACCGCATGGCGCATGTGTGTAGACTACACTGACTTGAACAAAGCATGCCCCAAGGATCCTTTTCCGCTACCTCGCATCGATCAGGTGATCGATTCCACTGCTGGTTGTGAACTGTTGTCTTTCATAGATGCCTACTCTGGTTTTCACCAGATAGCTCTCAATCCTGCTGATCAAATAAAGACTACTTTCATTACCCCGTACGGGGCTTATTGCTATCGTGTCATGTGTTTCGGGTTGCGAAATGCGGGTGCTACTTATCAGCGGTGCATGCAAAAATGCTTGCACAACCAGCTCGGCAAGAATGTGCAGGTGTACGTAGATGACATTGTCATCAAAATGAATAAAACACAAACTCTGCTTGCCGATCTTGAGGAAACCTTCGCTATCTTGCGCAAGTATAAAATGAAGCTGAACCCGAGTAAATGCACCTTTGGCGTCCCGGCTGGTAAGCTACTCGGCTTCCTGGTGTCTAGTCGGGGCATTGAAGCCAATCCTTCAAAGATAAAAGCTATAGAGAGCATGTCTTTGCCGAGATCCCTGAAGGACGTGAAGAAATTCACTGGTTGCTTGGCATCTCTGAGTCGCTTCCTGGGCCGAATGGGCGAGAAGGCCCTGCCTTTGTACCAATTGATGAAGAAAAGTGACAAGTTCGTCTGGACTCCGCAAGCGGATGTGGCATTCAAAGAGCTGAAGGCAATGCTGGGTAGCGCTCCCATCTTGGCTAGCCCGCTACCCAAAGAGCCAATGCTGCTATACATTGTTGCTACCAACCGAGTGGTCAGCGTGGTGATTGTGGTGGAACGAGAAGAGGAAGGCAGAAGTGTGCAGCGCCCAGTGTACTACCTCAGCGAAGTGCTGTCCAGCTCCAAGCAGAACTACCCGGACTTCCAGAAGATGACTTGCGGCGTGTACCTGGGCGCCAAGAAGCTGAAGCATTATTTCGAAGAGCATCCTATCACTGTTGTGAGCTCTGCTGCCATCTCGGATATCATGGGCAACAAAGAGGCGAGTCGCAGAGTAGCCAAGTGGGCAATTGAGCTGGCCGCGTACGCTCCCGCATACGCGAGAAGAGAAGCCATCAAGTCTCAAATCCTAGCAGAATTTCTGGTGGACTGGGCTGAGGTGAAGTACGAACCTCCTGCTCCAGTTTCCAATTACTGGAAGATGCACTTTGATGGCTCCAAAGTAAAGGAGGGCCTTGGTGCTGGCGTAGTGCTTACATCACCCAAGCGAGATCAACTCAAGTACGTGCTGCAGATACATTTCAAGGCGTCCAACAATGTTGCAGAGTATGAGGCCGTGGTACACGGCTTGCGAGTAGCCAAGGAGGTTGGTGTGCAGCGCATTATATGCTATGGTGATTCAGATCTGGTGGTGCAGCAAGTTTCTGGCACTTGGGATGCTCTTGATGCCAATATGGCGTCATATCGTTTCCTGGTGCAGTCTATGACTGGATTTTTTGAAGGCTGCGAATTCCAGCACATCCATCGAGCAGAGAATGAGGCAGCATACGAGCTATCCAAGTTGGGGTCTTCTCGGCAACACATCCCGGCTGGGATTGCCTTGGAGCACTTGAGAAAGCCATCCATCAATCCATCCCCCAACTCGGAATCTATTTATGTTCCTTCTCTGCCGAGTGAAGAAGCTGTTCCAATGGAGATTGACTGGGAGAATGCAACATAGAACCGGGGGACTGCCACTCCCTACTCGGGGACTGCCGCTCCCTACTCGGGGACTGCCGCTCCTTACTCGGGGACTGTCACTCAATACTCGGGGACTGCCGCCCTCAACCCGGGGACTATCGCATTCATTGAGGAAGTCCTCGCAAACTGTTCAGGGCTCCGGAGAAGCGCTCCCAACCCTAAAGAGCAGACAGTGGCACCTGTTCCAATGGAAGTGGATGAACCAGTGTTTCCCACGCGGGAGACACCGAGTTGGGCTATGCCCATATTATCCTTTCTACGGGACGGTACCCTGCCAGAAGATGAGGTTGCGGCAAGGCAAATTCAGAGAAGATCCAAGGGCTACACCGTATTCCGAGAAGTGCTGCACAAGAGAAGTGCCACCGGCGTGCTGCAACGCTGTGTGGAACCGGAGGAGGGAGAAGAAATTCTGGTGGAGATACACCAAGGAGAATGCGGGCACCACGCCTCTTCTCGGGCTTTGGTCAAGAAGGCTTTCCGGCATGGTTTCTACTGGCTCACGGCTTGAAGCAAGCAGAGGATATCGTAAGGAAGTGCAACGGCTGCCAAAGGTTCGCAAGCAAGACCCACTTGCCGGCTTTCGAGCTGAAAACCATTCCAATCACTTGGCCGTTTGCTGTTTGGTGTGTGGACATGGTTGGACCCTTCAAGCCGGCTAGAGGCAACATGACTCACATCTTAATCATGGTGGATAAGTTCACCAAGTGGATAGTGAAGCCTATTCGGAAATGCGATGGAGCCACAGCTGTGAGTTTCTTGAAGGATGTGATCCTGAGGTATCGCTACCCGCACAGTATCATCACGGACAACGGCACAAATTTTGCTGAGGGAGCAATGGTGTGGTTCTGCAGAGATAAGCATATCCGGCTAGATGTTGCGTCTGTTGCGCATCCCGCCTCCAATGGGCAAGTCGAAAGAGCAAACGGCATGGTGCTAGAAGGCATAAAGCCAAGGCTGATTGAGCCGCTGCTGAAAACACCTGGGTGTTGGCTAGACGTGTTGCCAGCGGTGTTGTGGAGTCTAAGGACTACCCCTAACCGGTCAACTGGCTACACGCCATTCTTCTTTGTATACGGGCTGAGGCCGTGTTGCCAATAGACCTAGAGCATGACTCCCCCCGAGTAACCCTCTACACTGAGGTGGAGGCGAGAGAAGCTCGAGAAGATGGCGTTGACCTGCTCGAAGAAGCAAGAGAGCTTACTCTGTCATGTTCAGCTATCTACCAGCAAAACCTGCGGCGTTATCATAGCCGAAAGGTGAACCCAAGGGTTTTCCGAGAAGGATACTTGGTGCTTAGGCTTGTGCAACGCACAGCCGGGATGCACAAGTTGTCTCCTCCATGGGAAGGGTCTTTCATTGTGAGCAAGGCTCTGCACAATGATGCCTATTACCTAATCGACGCACAGCCATCACAGAAGAATAGGGTAGACAAAGCTGGAGAGGAATCTAAGCGCCCCTGGAATGTAGCTCTACTTCGTCGCTTTCATTCATAAGCAAAAATGTGTATGTACTCTCTTATCCGAGTTAAAATTCTACCCAGCAATCTGAAATCGAACTCGGGACTGCCCTCGTCCAAAATTGCTCTGTGTGTTTCTACTCGGCGTCACCTTTTGTTCACTTGGTTGCTCTGCTTAAAATTTCATGAGTACATTGAGTATCGTGTTTAAACCTACATGCCAACTCTTCGACTTTGCTGCTGTCCGAAACCCGGCTTCATGGCAAGCAAGAGAACAAGCAAAAGGTCAATGAGCACGAGAAAAATTACTAAGGAAAGAAAGAGTGCAGGAACCGAGTAGGAAGCCTTTTACTACTGTTTTTCGTTAACTTCTTTTCGGCTAAGTGGTGGGCTGCGTTACTGTGAGTGTTTCTAAGTGGCTAAGTATTTGCAACTCCAACTTTGAACTCTTGTGACTCGAATACCAAAAAAGCAACAAGTTGCGGGTAAGAGCTGAGATAAAAAGGAAGAGCGAATATGAAATGCAACTCGGGGACTTGCATGATAACGCAACCCGGCATGGAGCCAAGGCTGCTCAAATTGACTAAGTTAAAAACATCAAATGTAAATAAAACTGAGTAGCAAGCGAAAAACATAATTGTTTCGATACATTTGCACCCGGCATCCTGGGGATCTAATAAAAGTGTTCAAAGATAAGTTCTGCAGGAGGTAATCAGGTGGAGGCAGCGACGTTCTCGGTGTTGTCCTTGGCAGCATCGTCTTTGGCCTTGGCAGCGTCAGCTTCCGAGTTGGCGGCAGCGGTCTTCGCAATATCAGCATCTGGGTTGGTCACAGCCTGGTCCGAGGTGGCCGTGCCCACCGAGATGGGGCCCGCCGACGAAGTGGAGGCGGCAGATTGGGTGCGGAGTAGCACCGTGTCGTCAAGAGCTGCGCCTGATGAGGTGCCAAACTCGAGCGCGGCGGTGTCAATGGTCATCTGTTCGCTCTCGGCCTCATCTTCGCTATCCGCGACGACCGCGGTCTTCCCCTTCCCGGTCTTGTCGTTAGCACTGTTGAAGCAGCTCAGGCCTTCGGACTCAGTGGCTTCCTCCTCGTCATCTTCATCCTCGTCATCACCTTCGCCCTCCACATCCGTGTCGGGCTCGGTGAGGCCGTCAATGAAGCGCACGGTGTCCGCGTAGGATGCGACCACGTATGCGACCCGCTGGCGGCGAGCCACGCAGTCGGGATCCGTCTCCCACTTCGATTTCTGCCTCATCTCGAGAATGACGTTAAGATCAAGATTTTCATACCAGCTGCAGATGAATAGGAGCAGCATGTCAGCGCCTGCCCGAGCTCCGGATGCCCACCACTTCTTCAGCTCGTCCTTCACGCCATTCAGCTTCTCGGCAAGCCCGCGGATGGTTGCTGGCGCAGATTCTCGAGGCCAGAACAGGTCATGGAGTTGGAAGGCAGTGCGCACCAGATCGGTGCCCACGCCCCTTAGGCGCTGGAGCTGGACCTGCATTGTTGTGATGCTGTCTTCAATTGAAGCCTTAGTGTCCATAGGCTCACCCTTCTCGGTGCGAACAGCTTGGGCCTTTTCCAGAGCAGGCTTGCAAGACGAGTTGAGGTCGGGGAAAGTTTCTGAAAAAGCTATCAAAAAGGTTAGAGACAGGGGCAGAATAGAGGAACGACTCGAGCGGCAGAGAAGCAAAAGGGAAAAGTGAAGCGCAGAGAAGTGGGCACTTACTATTCAGGTCGTAGAGTAGCGCCTGCAGCTTGTTCTTCCATGACTCCTCGTCAGCAACATGTCTTTCTTCTACTCTCCGGAACTGGGCCAGCTGGAGCATGAGCGCCGAGTTGCTCTCCCTCAGTGTATCGCCTTCCAGCTCGAGAGCCTTTTGCTTGGCCTTGGCTGCTGCCTCAACCTTGTCCTTCTCGGCAGCTATCATGTTCTTCTCGGCAGCAATGTCAAGGGCGTCTTGAAGGGCAGCTCGCAGCTGGACTTGGAGAGTTTCCATCTCGGTGGCGTGTTCTTTCTTCAGCTCGACGGCCTGGCTCTCCAATTGCTGCTGCACCTCAGCAGGCTTGAGGCAGTCCAGATGCTCCTCGACAAACTTCTTATGGTCTTCTGTGAAGAGCAAAACACGATCAGCAGAGTAGCAAAGATGGGAGGAAGGAAGACAAGCCGAGAAAAACACCAATTCACCTTCTAGCCTCTTAATCGTAGTCTGACCGCTCTCAACAAAAGCGCGGCAGTTTGCATGCTCCTCTGCCAGGGCCTTAAACTTGCCTGCAGGAAGAAATCGATTAGAGCAGAAAGCAAAAGCGGGCGTAAACATAAAACGCAGGAACCGCGTAGCTAAAAGCTTACTTTCGATCTCGGAAATCTGGAGGGTGCGATCCATGACTTCCTTCTCCGTCGCTTCGTCAGTCTTGCGCTCCATTTCTAGGGCCTCAAGGCGCCTTTTCGCGATGCTGTGGTTCCAGAGCAATCGCCGGTACAAGTTGGTTCTCTTCAGGAGGCTATTCTGAGAAGCAGAAATAAAACGAATCAGACATAATCTTCAAGATCCAACCCGAGAAGTCGGTAACTCGGTTGAGTATCCGTCTACTCGGCCAGAATCTCGGGGACTGGTTGATGGATAAGAAGAAGGAAAAGAGTAGACGAGAAGAAAAATGCAACTCGAAATGGGTAAGCGAAACTTACTGCATAAGTTTGTTCGATATCCTCTGCGGCCTTGCAGTGGACGAACAGCTTGGCGGCAAGCGTGCTGGTCTTGGACGAGATGGTCATGGATTGTAGCCCATGTCCGCTTTGTTCCAGTCGACGCGCATATGATCCAGATCGCCTAGAGCCAAGCCGTGCCAGGTTTTGTTGCCAAGGATGTCGCAGTTCCATTCAGCTTCGATGAAGCCTACTCGGTCGATCATCTCCTCGAGCCCCCTGGACGTCACCTCGGTCTCCTGGACCTCGCGCGAAAAGATTGAGAGGGACTTGTCCTTGTTCCTGGCTGGCGGCTTGGAGTCCACAGCTGTGGTCTGTTTGCCTTTCCTGATAGCGAGTTTCTTCTCGGCCGCGCTTAGCGGGATGTTGTGCTGTTTGCTCATTTTCACCAAGTAAGGTGGATACGTGGGAGGATCTGGCAAGCTTGATCCTGCGGCTGCGTCAACGGCCGCGCCGGAATCGCCAATGGTTAGTTGCCCGGCCTTGGCGACAGGTTTCACGATTGGTTGGGGCGGCGGCATCACGGCGGAATCCTGCGCGGTGCCACGAGAAGGATTCCTGCGGACGGTGGCATCTCACTGGCCAGCTTGCTTCTCGGCGGCCTGCTTCTCGGAAGTTTTCTTCTCAACAACTATCTTCTCGGAGGCCTTCTTCTCGGCGGCCTTCTTCTCAACAGCTTCCTTCTTGACGACATCATAGGAAGCAGTCTTCTTCACAACCTGCTTGGCAGGAGGGCTGGATGTGGTATTAGTCTTCTTCACCGGCGGGGAGCTCGGTGCAGTGGATGAAGTGCCCTGCTGGGTAGGCGGCACCAAGGGTGCGCTACCCGGCGCAGCACCCGGCTGCGCGTGGCTCTGCTGGTCCTGCTCCATCTCGTCAACTGTCTCAACCCGCTGCTCGGCAGCGGGATCTGGCTGCGAGTCCTCTTGTCTCTCTACCCGCGGCTGGGCCGCGGGGTCAGCTTGGTCAGCAGCCCCTGTTGCTGGCTGCTCTTGGTGATCTTCTGGCCGCTTAAGGGCGGCCTGGTCGTGCTGCTCGGGGTCTTGTTCTATGTTCTCCCCGGCTGTGGCAGCTGGGGGAGAAAGTGGTCTCTCATCGTGCTGCTCCTGCTCGATGTCGTGGGGATCAGTATCCATGTACTGGGCGTCGTCCGAGTCTTCTCCCTTCACAGGAGAAGGCGCACGCGCCCTATCATGTGCTGCGAGCTCATCCTCGTCAGAGAGATCGATGAGTTTCTCAACGTCGATGGCGGATTCCTTCTTGGACTTGGTGGACGCGACAGCAGCGTTAGCAGCCAAGGGGGCGCTGAAAAGAAGAGAAGATTCAGAAAAGAAAGAAGGACAGAAGAAACCAAGAGGCAGCAGCAGAGATGCGCAACTTAAAGGGAGAGTTACATACCCTGCACGGGAAGGGGGTAGCCGTCTCCCCTGCTTGACCTTCTTCACGGCTCTTTTGGTTTTCTTGGCGGCGGGTTCCTGAGCACCACTGCCCGTCCTCTTCCGAGTATTGGGAGCGGCTACGCCAACTGGGTCGACGTCGAGGACGTCCTCATCCTCCCCCTCCTCAGCATCAGCATCAGCATCAGCGTCGGCATCAGCATCTTCTGCAGAATAGGAGAGAAAACAGTTAGGAAACAGGAGGAAATTGGATAGCGCTACTCGCAACCATGAAGGTGAGCTCGTTCACCTTCGTCGTCGTCCTCGGACCAGTCCCGAACGGACGCGTCCACATGATGCTTCTCCATCTGGGCGGCATGAGGGATGTTGAGTTTATCCGCGGTGTCGTAGGAGACCTCATCGTCCTCCTGTCGGTCCTCTTCCCAGTTAGCCTCGAAGAGCTCATTGCTCTCAGCGATCTGGCGAGCAAGGACCTGGAAAATAGGCAAGCAACACAAATCAGTCGAGTAGCACAATGGCATCATACGCGGCAGGGCGTGCAAACACAAAGCACAGGAAGCCTAAGCAAAACTGCTAAGCGTGCTACTCCACAAGGCGTGCAAACATAAAGCACATGAAGCCAAAACGAAACTGCTAAGTGTGCTACTCGGTACGGCGTGCAAACACAAAGCACAGGAAGCCTAAGCAAAACTGCTAAGTGTGCTACTCGGCAGGGCGTGCAAACACAAAGCACAGGAAGCCTAAGAAAAACTGCTAAGTATGCTACTCGGCACAAGGTGCAGATACTAGGCATAGCAAGCTAAGAAGACTATCTACTCGGAATTTGTATACGGGAAACAGGGTGAGGAGTACTAACCCGCCTGATTGGTTTCGTGCGGCTGTACGGCACGAAGCCATACTGCCAGTTGTCCTTGAGGCCGGTGGTCATGATCGAGCGCGCCCAGACGGCAACGTCCGCGTTGCTAAGCCCGAACGTGGTCGTCCGAGTGCAATCTCGGTTGCCGCCCATGTAGCACATGAGGTGCGCGCGGCGTTGCAGCGGGAGCACCCGCTTGGAGATCCAGCAGGCGATGGGGTCATCGTCCTTGAGCGCCTTCTCCTTCAGCTTGGCGAGGCGCTCGTCCATCTGCTTGAGGTCGGTGTCGAGGGGCTGCTTGGTCCTCCAGTTCTGCCCGGTGGGAGCGGTGTTGGTCCACCGGGGCAGATTGATCCGATCCACCACGTTGGCTCCCTTCTCGGCAGCGATGTTCTTCACGTAAAGGAAGGTCCTTTGCCACTTGCGGACAGAGTCCAACCCTTTGATCTGTGGGTGGTTGGTCCCGACGCGCTGCACCATCATGGCGCTGCCGGTCTCCGTCATCCCGCGGCTGCTCTCCGCGCCATCCTTCCTGGCCTTGCTTTGCTTCCTGAAGAAGAAGTACCGGGACCAGGTCGTCGAGGTAGGCCGTACGCCCAAGAATGCCTCGCATACCACGGCGTGGTATGAGAGCATGACGATGGCGTTTGGCGGGAGGTGGTGTGGCTGGAGGCCGTAGTGGTTGAGAAACGAGCGGAAGAAATCTGAGTCCGGGAGCCCGAATCCTCGCGCGAAGTGCGCGAGGAAGACGACGTGCTCGCCCTCCTGCGGAGTGGGGACAAGCTCGCTGCCAGGTTGCCGGCAGCGAACACCGGGAGGAACTCGCCGGGTGTTCACCAGCCATTGGCAATCCTCGGCGGTGACCTCAGATCCGGCCCAGCCGGCGCGGGCATCGTCGTCACGAGCCATCACTGTGGAGGAGAAATTAGCTGAGAGATTGGAGGTTTTGGGTGGAGAAACTCGCAGCGGCGCGGTGAGATGCGCGGCGGCGAGGTGCTCTGCGGCGGCGGAGAAATGAGGAGGCGAGGGGAAAACGCGAGCAGGAAGAGGAAGAAGGAGTTACCGAGGGGGTATTTATACCGCCCCTCGGGTTGCCGTTACGAGTTGAGGTAGCTGGATCGATCGTGGTCCAGATCGTGCGGCGTGGGAAGTGTGGGCCGGTTAGAAACGCACACAGCGCGGAACGCGCGCGTAACGGCCGCATTTGATCCCACGACGCGATCGTGGGCAATTACTGCGGTTGATGGGACATAACGAGCTGGTGGGCCCAGGCCGTGAAAACTGGACGCGTGCTCTGTCAGATCCCGGGCACCGAGGCGTCGGGGTCGTGGCTGCGTGACACGTGCCCAGTTGCAGCACGGAAAGCCGGATTGTGCTCTGCCACGCAGAGATTCTGATTGAAAAAATCACCAAGTAATTTTACTCGACTACAGAGAAGAGAAGTGGTTCTATTCGGGAAAGAAGAGAATCAAGACAATATCAAGGGCTACTCGGAGGTTCTACTCGGCATCCTAAGGTTCAATGGCAATATTCGCAAGGTTGGTTTTAAGCTGGCAGAGCCCAGTGAACAAGTTCACAGGACTCTACCAGCTTCGGGGACTAGTGTCGGGGGGTTACCCCCGAGTAGGGTAAAGGCAAGTGCTAAAGGCAAGATCAGAAGGGACGTTTGGCCGAGTAGCCGGCTACCCGGTACTTGCTACCCGGTTGACTGCTACTCAACCCTACACACAGATGGCCAGAAGGACGAATCAAGGAAGTTACGTTCCTCCGGGTAGAAGAGTTGGCCCGAGTAGAAATGGCGGGATCCTACTCGGGCCAGAAGTCAAAGGAGTCGTTCTGACACGGGATCCCGCGTATCCCGGGTCCGTACTTTGGCACTATTTATGGCACTGTTCATCTGAGGACGGCGTGCCTGACAGCGACAGTGTGTCAGCAGGGCGTCGCAGGATAGGGGGGACCTACTCTGTGTTCGCAGCAGTGATGACAGATCAGTTACTTGGTTTTGCCCAACGACTTTCCGCACCGGACAAACCTAGAAGCCAAAGCTGTCAGCGGGAGCTCGGAAGAAGGACGATGTGCACACTATGTCGACATCTGTTCGTATTTGGATGTATCCGGCTGGGCACCGACTATATAAGGTGCCCTGCCCCCTCCTGCGCGAGGGATCCCAGTGCTGGTTCACTTTCTTGACCTAGTTCATCACGTAGAGGGAAGAGTGGCTACTCGGTAGCAAGAACATTTGTACTGTGGCTACTCGGTGAGACTCGAATACAGAGAGAGAAAGGCAGGAGTAGGGGTTTTACCTCCACACGAGGGCCCTGAACCTGGGTAGATCTTGTTGTTTGCAGTGCTTGTTTCATACTTCACGCGGCTACTCGTCGCGTGATCCCTCCCCGAGCGCCTCCAGCGTCCATCCTCCCCACAACTTTAGCCATCCTATGGCATCTGCCGTGACACCACCACGACAGCTACCCCTTTCCGGCTCACGCAGAGGGGGATGGACGCCAGTTCCGTCTTTTTCTACACCGGGGCTAGGGTATCTCCGGAGAGGGGCTCCGGAGCGTCGAAATCCCACCTAAACCAATGTTTTGCCATGTCATGTGTGTTAGAGTGTCTCATGGGTCTTGGGTGCCAAATATACCATCACTATTTGTGTTGGGGCCTCACCATCGTCGGATTCTCTCTTCCGGGTTCCAGGACTGCTCACACCCCGAAACTCCCGGATCTGACGTAACGGGGGGATCTTGCAAGGAGGTGGGCCCTACCATTGTCAAGGGTGTTCCTTGGGCCTAACATGACACAACCAAGCAACTAGTTCCACTTTTCTACCCCCTTCCGGCTAACGCAGAGGGGCTGGACGCTAGTTCCGTCATTTTCTACACCGGGGCTAGGGTATCTCCGGAGAGAGGCTCCGGAGCGTCGGAATCCCACCTAAACCAATGTTTTGCCATGCCATGTGTGTTAGAGTGTCTCATGGGTCTTGGGTGCCAAAGATACCATCACTCTTTGTGTTGGGGCCTCACCGACGTCGGATTCTCTCTTCCGAGTTCCTGGACTGCTCACACCCCGAAACTCCCAGACCTGACGTAACAGGGGGAATCTTGCAAGGAGGTCGGCCCTACCTTTGTCAAGGGTGTTCCTTGGTCCTAACATGACACAACCAAGCAACTAGTTCCACTTTGCTACCCCCTTCCGGATCACGCAGAGGGGGCTGGACGCTAGTTCCGTCATTTTCTACACCGGGGCTAGGGTATCTCCGGAGGGGGCTCCGGAGCGTCGGAATCCCACCTAAACCAATGTTTTGCCATGCCATGTGTGTTAGAGTGTCTCATGGGTCTTGGGTGCCAAAGATACCATCACTCTTTGTGTTCGGGCCTCACCGACATCGGATTCTCTCTTCCGGGTTCCAGGACTGCTCACACCTCGAAACTCCCGGATCTGACGTAACGGGGGGAATCTTGAATGGAGGTGGGCCCTACCATTGTCAAGGGTGTTCCTTTGGCCTAACATGACACAACCAAGCATCTAGTTCCACTTTTCTACCCCTTTCCGGCTCACGCAGAGGGGGATGGACGCCAGTTCCGTCTTTTTCTACACCAGGGCTAGGGTATTTCCGGAGATGGGCTCCGGAGCGTCGGAATCCCACCTAAACCAATGTTTTGCCATGTCATGTGTGTTAGAGTGTCTCATGGGTCTTGGGTGCCAAATATACCATCACTATTTGTGTTGGGTCCTCACCATCGTCGGATTCTCTCTTCCGGGTTCCAGGACTGCTCACACCCCGAAACTCCCGGATCTGACGTAACGGGGGGAATATTGCAAGGAGGTGGGCCCTACCATTGTCAAGGGTGTTCCTTGTGCCTAACATGACACAACCAAGCAACTAGTTCCACTTTTCTACCCCCTTCCGGCTCACGCAGAGGGGGCTGGACGCCAGTTCCGTCATTTTCTACACCGGGGCTAGGGTATCTCCAGAGAGGGGCTCCGGAGCGTCGGAATCCCACCTAAACCAATGTTTTGCCATGTCATGTGTGTTAGAGTGTCTCATGGGTCTTGAGTTCCAAATATACCATCACTATTTGTGTTGGGGCCTCACCATCGTCGGATTCTCTCTTCCGGGTTCCAGGACTGCTCACACCCCAAAACTCCCGGATCTGACGTAACAGCGGGAATCTTGCAAGGAGGTGGGCCCT
>JAPCYS010003592.1:0-28786 GCA_028641055.1 Alopecurus myosuroides
GACGCCCGACAGAACACGACAAAAGTCCAGCTAGCTCGTCAATGTCGGCACCACCATGGTGCTAGGCTGCCTTCGCAGCCAGGACGAACCGCCCCACTCCCCATAGCCACCGACCTGGACGACGCGGGCTGTAACTACAGGGAACAGTGAAAGTGCATCGATCTTTATAATTTGTTTTGGAGTTGATAACAACACAATTAATGTTCTAACATCACGTCTAAGTGAGTTTTCAGGAAACATCAATGCGACGAAAAAGGAAGAGTGTCAAAAGCTAAAACCAACGAATCAAACTTACTGCGGCAGTATTGCCGGCCAACCCAGCGGTAGTACCGCTACCTCCAGGAAGTGGTATTACCGCGGGCGGTACCGCCAAAAGTACCACCAGCTAGGATTTTGCTACTGTCTCCACTGGTACTGGCCAAATAGTACCGTTGTTAAGAGGTACAATTCGGAGCAAATCCATCCACGACGGTAGTACTGTTACCGTCAGCGGTAGTACCGCTCCTTCCAGGAAAGCGGTAGTACCGGTCAAAAGTACCGCCAGCGTAATTTTGATCAATGCATTGTTTACGGTACTAGGGCGGTAGTGAGCTAGTACTACCGCCAACCATTTAGATTTAATATTGAGTGGGTGGCCAGCGGTAGTACCTGGACGCTACCGGTAGTACCGCTGCTGGAGCACGATCTACATCTTCACCAACTCGTTCTTCATTTCCTCCTCATTCTCTAGAGGGATTTGAGTCTAGGGTTTCTTTGTGGAAAACCTAGACTCCATTGTTGCTCACTTGTGTTTGTAGCAAGATTGTTGGTGATTCTTGGGAGTCCCAAATTCGGTTGTGGTGTGAGCCTCAAGCTCATTGTAAAGGCACCGATTTACGCCTCGAAGGGAATCAATAGTGGAAAGTGAACTAGACATTTGTGGCAGGTTCATCGGAAAATAGGGTGAGGCCATTGTGGCGTTGAGTAGGCCTTCGTGGCGAAACTCACACCACTCCAACGAGATGTACTCCCCTCAAAAGGAGGAATTCGGGATTACATCCTTGTCTCCGCATGCTTCCGTTATCGGTTACCTCGTTCCATCTCCTTTACTTTGTGTTTGTATCTTGCTTTGTATTGCTCTTGTCATATAGGTAAATTCACCGTAGTTGCATATCTAGAGAATTTACCTCTTGTGTCAAGCCTAAATTGAAAAGGTATTAAAATTGGTTGTATCACCTATTCACCCCCCTCTAGGTGCCCATACTATCCGTTCAATTGGTATCAGAGCCTCAAATCTTATTTTGGGATTAACCGCCTACGAGTTTTAGTATGGTCAAAGAAGAGGGAACTGCCGTGCCCGCGACACAAGTCCATATGGATGATCTCAAGGAAATGATAGATTCCTTGACCTCATCCATGGATGCCAAAATGACGAAGTTGCATGATTTAATGATGCAACTCTTGAAAGCCAAGGGTCTGGAATATTCATATTCTATTTCTTCGGAAGAAATTCCGGAGAATAAAAAAGATGAGGATGAGGGTGGAGGAACTAAAAGTGGAACTCCTTCCTATAAAAACACGTCACCTCCTAAGGGAAAGGATGAGAAGGAAGATTACCACAATGTCGAAGGACGGTACTCTCCTGATCCTCCTATCCCACATCCTCATATTAACCCTAGAGGCGAACCTCCTAAAATTGATGCACATTCTTTTAGTCAATGGAAATATTATATACAAACTCACTTGAATTCTTCTTGTATTAGCTTTAGAGGGTTGTTCAATATGGATACAAGACTCATGACCCCGAGAACTTGATAAGAAGAGAAGTGGTAGATTGCCAACTCAACTACACCGCTTTGTTGATGATTTAAGAAGCCGTGGGTCCAAACCAGTGACTCGCCTTCAACAATACTCCTCCGCCAAAGAAACATGGGATGATCTTATCTCCATGTTTGAGGGCAATGAAAGCATGCAGAGGAATAGTGACATATTTTCACTGATTATTGTGATGATTTTATTATACACGGCCCAAATAATCAAGAATAATTATATATACATCATATAATGTTGACTTTTTATAGTTTTATAAAATTAGATAAGTTAAACGAGTAGCTCGCGAGCTACTCGCGAGTTCACCGAGCCGAGCCGAGCTTTGATTTTGAACTCGTTTGTTGAACGAGTCGAGCCGAGCTCGACTCGTTAGTTGACCGAGCTTGAGCGAGTCGAGCCGAGTCGACTCGGCTCGGCTCGAATTCCAGCCCTAGATGGGATAAAAGGACTCTGAAGAAGGAAACTCTCTTCCCTTCTTGCGTAACTGACCACTGCAAATCAAGTCGAAAGTGCTTATATGCTTAACACGTTTTTGTCTCAATGACAGGCCGCTTGAACATTGTATGATTTTTTTAAGAGACTCGATCTTATGTATCTACTTATTGTCTTTTTGCCTTTGCTGGGTAGTTCCGTAGCCGATTTTTTTGGACGTTTTCTAGGATCTGAAGGAACCGCTATAATGACCACCACGTGTGGTTCATTTTCTTTGATGTTATCTTTGATTGCTTTTTACGAAGTCGCACTGGGAGTTAGTGCTTGCTATCTCAGAATAGCTCCACGGATCTCATCGGAAATGTTTGATGCTTCTTGGGGCTTCTTTGGCGACCGTGAAGTCACCGGATGAAGTGCTGAGTAGATAGATCAGATCCGGACGCTGCAGTTGTTCCGCGGTGATACAGACTCGACCCGCTCCTACCCACCCTGGGGTATCATAGCATGTCGGGAATCGAGGGGGGACATACTGGACGTAACTACTCCCGTCGGTTGGGGGCCTGCCGCCTTGCCTTTTCGATCGATACACAATTGAGGAGGCCGATCACGAACGTGACAGGTGTGGAGCGATCCTGGAAGGCAAGGAGCTTGAACATCCTACCCCTATGCGCTTCATAGGTGAGAGGATTTACTTTTATTTCAAAGTTATGAATCCTCTCGAGCCCTTTGAGGATTTTTTTTCATAATATCCCTGTTGTCGGCGCGGCCGCCTGGAGTGGAATTAGTTCCGCTTTTTCATACAATTGTATGATTTTAGCTCTTTCTAACATATGGAGTAAATACTTTACTTAGTTTCGCGCTTTTCCTTCGCTGTTATTTCCATGATTTTGTTGTTGATTCCTCTATCCCGCGGTTCGCTTCATATACTTATCTCCAGCCTTCCCTCTTTCCCTTTTCAATGAGTCCGTCGTCTCCTTTCTATACGAAAATTCTATAAATCTTTTGATTAAGGAAAATCAAAGGAATGGACTTTCGAGGTAGGCGAGATATCGATAGAAAGAGAGGTGAGAAGAGAGCAAAGATTAATGCTCTGCTCTATGATTCAAGCAGTCTAAATACCAAACTTTAAAATAGCGGGCTATTGTATATAGCCCGGCGATTTCAGAAGCTACGAAAGGTTATACCTGGGCTATAGCCGGGCTATAACCATATAGCCGTTTTGCTACAATATTGAAAAAAAGTAAAAATTTAGACAACATATAATCATTTTTATAGTATTATTCGCAAATGCATAACGTAACAACATAGTCATATAAGATGAACGAACAATCGGAAGTTTAAATAAAAACTATTCATGACACAACTTAGCAGTTCGGAAACCAGGTCGCTACGGGTCGCACTCGCACTTCACAACAACAATTCAACAACCAACGGTGATTGATTTGGGCTCCGAAATTGACGGATGTGACAAATTTTGGACCAATTTTTTTGGTCTCCTAAACGGGATATAGCCGGGCTAAGAGGCTATATCCATACAGCCGGGATATTAGCGGTTTCTCCATATAGCCTTTGAAGGCTCTAGCCGTAGCCCCGAGCCTCTCGGAAGACTATAGCCGGTTATTTAAAACTTTCCTAAATACAGACATATTTTTTTTTTATATGTCGACTATTCTTTAGCCTGTATTGTCTCCACTGTCACGAATTAATATCATGTAATGATCAATTACCCTTGTGTGCAATTGATTGATGCGTTTCCTATCCTATTCGGCCTAATTTATGTTCTTGAAGGGTTTTGTAAGAACAGATTGCTGTTGAAGAATTTGAGTGTTAAGTTATACAAAGTCTGTGTAATGTATGCGTCATATTCAACTAAAGTTTGTAGTAGTACGTTAAACACTTTTCTGCTGCTCATTTGCTTAACTGAATTTGGTCTCTGTCTATAGTTAACTGAATTTGATGTTTGTCTTGAGTTAATTGAATTTCGTATCTGTGTGTAGTTAACTGAAATTTGGTCTCTGTAGATGTTTGCTCCTCCTGTCTCGCGGCTGCCAGCTCCAGGACGCCCCGTGATGGTCGGAGTGGGCATAGGAGGACGTCGGAGGGGGCCGTCGGATGGGAGGCGGTCGTCGAGGCTTTTCCTCCTGTGGGCGCCGCTGGAGCTCAGCCTGGAGGAGCAGCCGGAGCGGCTCCTCTCCGTTTCCCGCAGCGCGCTCACCGGAAGCTGCAGCTCCCGCGTCATTTGGCGTTGGCCGTTGGATGCAAACGAATGGCGGATGCCAACAAGCGAGCAAACATATACCACGGCAGGCACACCAGCAAAACACCACGACAAGGCCAGCCCCGGCCGTGTCGTCGCGCGCCGGCGATGGGCAAGGACAGGCGCCGCCGCGCGTCTGCTGGGGAAATCGGGAGAGAAGGTAGCTCGTGTGGGCCTTTGGCTGCGGAGTAGAAATGCTCCTAGAGGTGGAAGCCTGCCCTGGGCTTATGGAGAAACCGGCCCGTAAGCCAACCTGTAGCCCAAGGCGAGGACGGCGATGGCGTGCCAGCCACCCTGAAATATCCGCGTTGCCGCCCGAAGGTAACCGTCTCAACCAACAGCACAGCGCCTCTCTTCTTCTCCAGAGCTCCAAGAAACCAAGAACCCACACGGCCACACCTCCCCTTCTCTCTCCAGCACTCCAGCGGCAGCGACCGATGGACCTGTTCGATGACGGGTACCACGTCTGGCTGCGGAGCCGCGTCCTCGGCACCTACCTCCACGCCGACAGCGATGGGGAGGGCGTGTCGCTCCGCCGGGGCCGCAAGTCGCTGAAAGCTGCGTGGGCGGTGCACATCTACCTTGGCGACGACGACATCCCGTACGTGCTCCTCCACAGCGCCGCCTACGGCCGCTACCTCGCCGCCACCGACACCTCGGCGCCGCGCGGCTGCCGCGTCGCGCAGCGAGACTTCGACCAGACGGAGGCGGAGGCCATCAGGTGGGAGCCCTTCAGGGTGGGGTATGAGGACGACGTTCTGCTCCGACAGGCCGGCGCCGACGGCAACCGCTACCTCCGCGCCAACAGGTGCTACTTCAGCTGGAACAACAGCGTCAGCGTCGTCAATTTCGAGAACGTCATTACCACCATGATGCACTGGGTCGTGGTGCCCATCCCCGTCAGACAGGGCGCGCCTCGCCTTCCAGGTCCGATCAGGGTGAGTTCGCCCCATGCCCGCGCTTCTGGATTCTTCTCGAATTGTTTAGGTCGATTGCGCGAAATTGTTTCCTGGACGAACTCGATTGTTTCGTGGTTCTGTTCTGGCGAAATTCGCGCTTCCTGGTTTCCAATATCCTGATTGCATTTCTGTTGCGACTCCACCTTCAGGCCCGCCTCTTCACCAAGGCGCACGCGGCAGATTCGGTTCGTGCAGGCGAGCGACGACGGGGACTTCACCGAGGAGGGCTGGGACACGTTCCAGTTCAGGGGGAGGTCCGTGTACCACCTGAGCAACGAGCTGGCCACCCGCCTCGGCGTCTCCGACTTCATCATGTGCGTCCGACCGGGCCCCGACGGGAGGCTTACCCCACTCCTCGTCAACCTACCCCGCGACAGCCATACCATCGAGATCGTCGTCATCATTGGCGGGACAACAGGTGAGAGCTACTCTTCATATTTTGGAATGGGATGTTAATTTGCCTGTGCTTGAAAAAACAGTTGACCGAAAACTGTTCTAGTCTGACAACCAGTTGTGACCTGAAACTGTTTGCTAATCTGCTTCCTCTAGAACATGGGACATGTCCCCAACTCCCTGCTGAATCTGATCTCCTTTTGGCCAGAAATACATACTGCTAGCTAGCCTTGATTGGATCTGTTCTGCATAATGAGAATTTGTTGGTAGTCTTGATGCTACTTTGGAATGGGATGTTAATTTGCTTGTGCTTGAAAAACCAGTTGACTGAAACTATTCTAGTCTGACAGACAGTTGTGACTGAAACAGTATGTGACTGAAACAGTTGACTGAGACTCTTCTAGTCCTTTAGAACCTGGGTCACGCCTGAAACTGTTCAAATCAAGTAAAAAAGTAAAAATAGCTGAACAGAAATAGTAGGCATTTACGGTGTTCCTTGTGGATTGTAAGTGCTAAAAGATGGTCTGAGGCTACCTGGTTACTTAAAATCACTTGTTTGCAGTCAAACTTTATATGGAACTTGTTGGTTTCATACTACTACTACTACCTTGATTCAGATAATTCAGTTTCTCTATTTGGTACTATTTTCCGCTAGTAAACGTTGTTTTTTGAGTAAACCTAGTAGAAATTATGGAACTATAAAATCCAAAACTGCTTAATTTTTACTTTTTGAAACAAAATTCACGCTCTATCCTGCTTCCTGCATCAGTAAGTAGAAGCTAGTTTATGCACATAATAGTGTTCTCAGGTTTTATTCATGATCTGTATTCTTGGTTCTGTTAGAGTTTTCTTATTTCAGCAAAACTGATAGATTAAATCCTTGATCTGCTTCCTCTGATCTTCTTTGGCAAAATCCCGGAAGATACATATTGGTAGTTTTGGATTGGTTCTGCAGAATGGTGTTGGTTTACATGCGTGGAGTCCTGTTCTAGCAGAGTGCTAATCTCATTGCTCAGGGAAGAATATGTGCCTTGTGGATTCACAGTATCTGTACATTTGCTTGAAAAATGTTGTTAATTTCTTTTTCTTCATAAGTTGCACATTCATACCTGCACTACCGTGTTTGAGTCAAATAATTCAGTTAGTTCATTTGTAAACCGCTAGTAGGTGTTATGGAACCTAGAAAGTCAAACCAGTTCAGTCATCTCATTGTCCCCTTGTAGAGAAGATACTAATTTTCTGTTAGAACCTGTGAAGAAAATTCTACGGTAGTACATATAAGCTTAGTTTCTGCACATTATATTGTTTCTGAGATTTTGATTATTGATCTGCTTCCTAACTTCCCCATTGTGTTATGCTAATTCAGCCAGCGTTCAGCTGCAACACCCGGATGTCACGCGGCGTAGAAGATCAGTGCAGCCGATCAGGAATCCTGACAGTTTGGCCTCTTCGGAAGCTTCGCCGCCGCCGCCTCAGACATGACGGCAACAGAACTGGGCGCCTACTATTGCATATGGACAGATAGATAGAAGGTTGAGAGAACTCAGCAGCTCGTGTGTTTCTTCTCCTAGTTAAACTTGATCCGCTCTCTTGACGAACCTAACCTCGCGGTTCTAAGATTCACAACCGCTGAAAGCGTTCAGTGCAATGGCTGAACATTTTTGTAGCTAGTGACAGTACTGGCCGTAGTTGCCGCAGTGTTGACATCCTTGTGGATAATCTGCATTTCACTGTAGGAGTTTTTGCAGTGAGTTGAACAAGGGCGGATAATCTTGCATTCCTTGTGGATGTTGAATGCATTAATGTCAGTATGTCACGGCGTTCCGCATAAATGAAACATGCTGTGGTTGTTAGAAATGGATTGATGGTCCTGCAATTTCTTTTAGATGATGTAGGGCATCTATAGTGAGCAACCGAAACAAATCAATATCAAGAAGGAAAGGGGAAAAAAAGATCAACCTATTTCCTTTGAAGTCCAGCCCCAACATTGTTGTCCCCCTTTTGTCCATGTGTTGCAAATCACTCGGCATCTTATTTTTTCCAACCAAACTTTTAGAAATATATAAATAAAAACATACGAAAATGACTCAACGACCACCACCAGTGACATGTATACACATGTGAGGACATTATGATAGTTGAGTTGCCAAAATCAAAATCTTTACTAGTAATTCATATAGTAAATATATCTAAAACATTTCTTAGTTGATAGACCATGTCCCCGTTTATTGTGCAAAAGCGACCGAGCACATGAAATATAATAGGAAGTATATATATTCTTGAACATGAGATTGTCCAACAAATGTACTAGACATATACTAACAAATACGTTTGTGGTTCGAATCCACCTCATAAACGAACAGTGAATGAATGTGGGCGGTCAACCAGGTAAGTTTGTGTGGTGGTCGATCAAGGAGGAACACCCCGCAGTCGATCTGAATGCAACCAACATGCTTCAGATAAATGATTGGTGCCCGGCAAATGCCCTCATCCAAATAACGCTTGTCTCTCCTAGAGGTGTCGGCTACCAGGAAATTGCCTTCACCTAAATATCACTCTTCTATCATATAACTCTGGCGCCGCTGTCGCTGTCATTCCCTTTCGGCGTGTCCTATTCTACCATCTTCCCGCCAATTATACGACCATTTGCCTTGTTGCCTCTATTATTTCATGTTAGGTTCATTTGATAAGCTTATCTTTTTTACCGATAAACATGTGGTATACCACTACTAGAGTACTAGTGCATATTATTACATGTGCATTGTAAGTGTATGTATGTACATGAGTTGATATTCATGCATGTTAATAAAACTATATTTATGCACGATACTTTATTACTCTCCATCTCATCATACTTCATTGTCACCTTCTCGCCAAGCACTTCCACCCTTATTTCGTCATGCTACTATCGATGCCACCCCCTCATATCCCGTCACACTCTAAGACCCTCCTCCACCACTTCATCTCTCTCTCACTAGGCAGGTTCATTTTTACACCTATTGCACACATACTAATACTTCATGAGGAGTTAAGTATCCATCCAACTTGAAGGCGGACACATCCCGTTCGAACAGTTATTTTTGTGTTGCAAGAACTATAATGGGCATGGGACCATGACCGATTTAATTTGGACGGTGATCAAACACGTTAGAAAAATAATGATTTTACTTGTTGACTACCACGCCACCCTATCGATACACACGTGCCTTGTTTACGAATGTGAATGCTCGGCGAGCACATTGAATAACATAAGTATTTATTCTAAACACAAAATATGTATTTTTAAATAATGTATCCTTCATTAATCAGTTAATAGAACGAAATAATCTATATGAACAAAGTACCATGCTAAACTAGCCTACTCATACAAACCTGCTCACATAATATGAACATTGATATTAGACAAACCCTCAAATAGGTCAACCCTAGAACAGAGCATTATTCCATACCACCACCGACCTCCTTGCAGTCGAAGCCTTGTCGATGACATCAATAATTCCCGACCACATCCGAGCTTCTCCCATCGATGTCTAGTCGATACTCTGCCACCACCAACCTCCAATGGTCGACGCCACCACGGTTCTCCTCCAACACCTAGGTCATGTTTTTGATGTATGAATTGGACCATGGAATTGTGATATGGTATTCGGGTTGGCCCAATTCATTTGTTTGCCTGTCATTTGTGTTCGTCGCTCCAATTTGGTCAAATAGCGTGTTGCTCCTACACACACGTGAGCAATCCTTTCCGCAATATGGAGATCCTCACTTCCGTATTGCTTGGAATTTGGCTGCATCCACATCCCTTTCCTATCCCTACCGCTTAGACCAAGAGCAGATCCTCGCATGATAAACCAGAAGGACGGGAGGCGACCATGCTCTCTCTGGCGACGCAGTTAGGCCTTCTATCCCGCCCCCTCCACCATGCCTTGTCCCTCCTTCAGCCACCAACTGATTTCATGTACCGATCTACATCGGTGCTAAATTGTCCCACTCTCCGATCTCCCGCATCGCAGCCCATGCAGATCATGCTCCAATGGTGCCAGCGGAGCTCCCCTTGCCAACCGCTACACGGTGTCATTCCTCCGGTGGGGCCAACCCCAACACTGTTGTCCCGCTTTCCTCCATCGACAAGAATATCAGTGGCTGCTCCATGATGGCCGACGTGGAGCTCCTTTTCCCGCGTGAAGCTCGATGGCCTTGTGGTTGCACGAGCCATCTTCGCTGTCGTGTGAGCATCAGGGTATGGCGCACTTGCTCACCGCGCTACAGCCCCACATAGGTTGGCTCGTTGTCCGGACGCAATTCAATATTATCACCATCAAACAAATAAGTTAGGAATTTCTTACTCTCATGATTCCATCTAGAAATATTGTGCACAACTAAACAATGGATCGGTATTAGATCTCATTTCGATATGGAAGTGGATTTAGTATTGTGCCCAATTCAATACAAAGGCACTCAATACTGACATCCAAACACAACCTCGACTTACTTTGTCGAGGGCAAAATTTGATTCCCCACTAGCGCCACCACCGGTTTTCTAAAACTATCGATCATTTATGATCCCTGAAACCGGATCCAGCACGAAGATATATGAATGGAAGACTAAACAACTCCAACGCAAAGAAAATGGTCGTATATGCCGATAAGACAACAAGTGATCATATTTCGCTCAAAATTGTAATGTTTTTTTGTGTGTCCTCATTTCATGTTAGAATGGTTCTCATCTATCATTTTGTGTGTTGTTTCGTTGCCGCGAGTTATTCCTTCATCCGTTACCTAACATTTCAAGTGTTGTCTTGTTGTCATGCATATTACTTTATGCATGGAATGACAACATAAGACCGCCATTTCATGTTTCGTCTTGTTGGCATGAAGTTTGGAGCCCTTATTTTAAGCCCGAAGATGTTATACCTATCATTTTTTTCTTACGTTTCATTGCCCAACGTCCTTATTTTATGCTAGGAGCTAGTTATCATATATGATTTCATGTATAGGCTTATTGATGTGTGTTTTATATATGCATGGAATGATAGCTCTTACTAATGATTTCATGTGTCATCTCAACATTGTGGTGGCGTGCTAGGGTGGCTAGCTAGGTTTCTGCAAATTTCATAATTTACCATCTGAATGTAGGTAACCCCTGGTTTGTAGTTATGTTAGGAAATGGTTATTACTTAACAGTTCATGTGTAATCTATCTTTCATGCGCCGTGTGCCCGCATGTTATTTGTTTATGCCTTAAATGATATGATAAAAAACCCGACCACCAAGAGAATTGGAACCCTTCACGCGCGAACAACCACGCCCGAAAAATGGCGGGTCCGCACGGGGGCGGGGGAGGGGAGGGAATGGCTCCTTCCTTGGGAGGGGGGGGGCTAAATCATGATGTTTCTTTTTCATCATCTTCCCGGCGATTTTCCATATATCTTTTACCCAATAATTTTTTTGGGGGTTGTAGCACATTATTTCTCATTTCGATGTTTTCACCACCATTTTCGCAATCTGTGACTACATGAAAACATTTGTCGAGAAGTCCTTTTGTTGTTCTCCCGCTTGTTATCATGGGACAAGGGTATTGTTAGAAATTACTATTCCAGCTTTTTCCTGCGTGTTCTCTGTGGCTATAGGGCACATTTTTTGTTTTGGGTTTTCTGGCCCACTTTTTATGATCTGTTTTCTCGCCATTTGCCCCATTTGCAGGAGTTATATATCTTGAAGAGATAGTTGTTACCTACCATGTGTCGTCCCATCGTCACATTTTATTATTTTGTATGGTGCTATAGTTATTATCTACTATTTTCATGTGTCATCTAGTTGTTGTGGCTGTGTGCTAGGATGCACTAACATCCGAATATTTCACCATTGATACATTTTCCATGGAGTATACGAATTCCATAGAGGCGGTTCTAGAAGCGTTGAAAATCTCTCGGGTATTAGGGTTTCTTACGGTATAAACTTGTAAAATATTATCATGTAAAGAGTAACCATCAAAACCAATAATATCTCAAGGAATAGTATTATTATTAGAACAAGCACCTATTTTAGTAGCACACACATCAACACTTTTAAAAGACAAAGCTTTCTATCATCGATCATAAATATCTAAAGAACCCTATCTAGTATTGTTTTTTGAAGGTATTTAGGCTAGTCACAATGGGGAGTAACATAGGTAGTAACATACACATTTTTCTAGACTATGTTTACTCCCCATAGTGGGGAGTAACATAAAAGTGGTGTCATGCAAAGATGAATTTATTAGGTTGTAGATCATATTGCATTGGTAAGTGTGATGTTACGGTAACCTAGCTAGTTACCACATCCATCTCTCTCCTCATTAAATACGTGACATGTCATCTTTTTTCCTACGTGGAATTGATGTTACCACTGATGTTACTCCCATTGTGACTAGCTTTAATTGTCTCCTCGGAATCATTCTAGGATAATAGGCATAAATGCACATGAAATAGTAGACATTAACGGTAGTACACAACATGTTTACTAGTAGTGTGAGAATAAAGATTAATGAGGAAAATGACAGAAAATAATTGATATGTCGCATTATCCGGTTAAAGCATGCTGCCTCCCATTGTCGATGTGCCCATCCACACCTTACATATATTCCTCCCTCCTAGTACCCATCGATTTATCGCCAACCCACCAAGCCTACTCTCCTTCAACTAGGTGTGCATGACGGTATTGCCTCCGTGCCATCAACCTGCATAGTTTCTTGCGAGTTGGGACACACACATCAAGTTTTGTTAACTAGGTGGGCACATCAAAACCCATGGAGATACCTTACTTTCCAAGCATATGAAATAACAGTTCAATAGTTTATTTTGCACATGAAATATATGCACTTTGTGTGATGAAATAATGACTTATGAAATAAGATGAAAGATAATGTCCAACACGATCATATTCCATAAGGATCATCACACACGACATTTTTCACTCGACAAAGTGTTATACATTGGAAGTCACACCTACATAAAATATTGGTCTAAACATGCTAGATCCGTGTTGTAGTGCAAAGCATGGTCATCATCTTGTACAACGGCTAGTGGGGCCTAACTCAGTCATCCCGCTCAAGAAAAAAAAATCTAGTTTGTTTTACTCCAAACTATTGAGTTTTGAAGATATGCCCTTATTCAGCTCTTGAAAGAAAGAGATATAGAAAGATAGAATGATCAAACTCAACTAACGAAAATTCATCTTGTTCAATCTCGAGTCTTCTCCTCATAATGAGTTTCGATCTCGCTTCCTCGTGTCCTATACCAACTATTAAAAAAAATTGATTGTCAAAGACATGTGTTTCATTCCTCATCTCTAATCGTTGAAACACGAATTGTTCGCTTGCTCCTCCATTGTTTGGATTATTACCCTATTCCTTATTCCATTTAACTGCGCTAAGCAACACTTTTTCACATATTCACCCGAGATTATATAGAAATTGATCATATTGATGAGTGCAACATATCACTGCCAGGTGGATCCCACCTCATCTTTAGCTATTTAATATAATATAAGAAATCTACATCGTAACTTCTCCTCGGTTCCTAAATTCCAGGGATGGAACCAGGATTGCAAAACAAGGGGGCCAAGTGCACAATTAAATAACATAGAAAGGTCATATAGCTAAATTTGAGTAAACTTAGCGCTAACATCTACAAAATAGCTAGAGGAGTTTCAAAAAAAATTCCTCCATAGGGAGCCATGGCCCAGCATGCCCTGCTGGGTTCGTACCTACGCTCCATCGTCTACTACATCCCAAGTCCGCTTCTCATGCACACTCACCCCGCACTCCACATCCCCGTGAATTGATATCCCCCCCTAGTACTAAATGGCTAAGCATTTTAAACTTACTTGTACATGAAATAGCGACACGATTTTTTATAAATATTTTTACGTGGGGTTGCTCCGCTTCCCTTGCATCGGAGACAACGTAATAGATTAACTTTAATTAGTTTAATTAGGTTTTAATCTGGATTATTGGCCCATACTTGGCTATGATATGGTAACTCAACATGGGTAAAATTGGTTTGACTTCTTTTTTGGACCTATTAGGCCTTCCGTAATGCATTGTATTTTAGCGGGTTATCCTAGGTAGGAGTACAATCTAAGATACAACCACCCTAATGCACTATATTTATGATGGATACAACTATAATCTTTTTTTTTTCATTAAATAGGGTGCCACATAAGCAAATTGTCTATGATACCGCGCTAGATATCCCCACTACGGAAGGGCCTTAGGGAGTTTCTATGTGTATCTTCTGTTTATTTGGGAATGTTATTTTCACGAAAATTAGAATTACTTGGAAACTAGATATTAATTTCTATTGGGCCCAAAAGGGCAGGTGGAAAGGTTATTGGCCGACGACACGGTCGTTCCATGGCGTGCCGGTGATGTCGCCCCGTTCCTGGCCAATTTTTTTCCGAAAAGATTCATAATTTCACATCCAGAAGGAATCATGCATCGAGAAAATGTCCAATAAAAGAATATACACATTTATTATCGTAGATGTCATACATGTTTAAACATTTCCATGTAGCATTAAGAGCCGATTGCACCAGACATGCATGGTGGCGTCCCCAATGCATTATTGCGTGACGAAGGGGAGGCATAACGACTTGGAGACCTATGTGGATGAGCTCGCTGACGAGCGTGACCGAAGCGCCCACCGGAGTTTGTCAGCGGGAAAGAAGGTTAATTTGTATGTGGTGAGATATATGCGGTGACGAAGACCCACGGTACGAGGGCTTGTAGCTACCTGGTATAGACATGCATACGAAATGTTTGATTTGTAGTGTATGTACTCGAACAAAATATCGACACGTACACACAAGATTATATCGGCCACAAAAATTTGACGTATGTAGGTAGGGAGCGCCAAAATTCCGGAATAGGCCTCCAAGCATATTTATTTTGGAGACGAAAATTTGGCGGGATATTTGGGGCCGAAAATTTTGCTCGAGTAGGCCAATGAGACGACATAACGCTGATCAGCACGATCAGAGCCGTCCATCTTCAGGCCGATCCAACGGGTGAGCCACCAACATGTTGGTCAACGATCCCGACACCCGAGGCAACGCATCGGGACCCCTTTCACTCTCTCTCCCCAAGCGGGCCGCGCAGCCCTTCCAACGCCGGCTCCTCCTCTCCTTCCTTCCGCGCGACCCAGCTCGTCGATGCGGGTACCAGTTGAGGCCGCCTCCGATGGCGGTGGCGGCGGCTTGGTCGAGACGCTGCCGAGGACGAATACGCGGCACCGGCCGGGATCACCATGCCGCCGTCGATCTGGTACGTGCCCCCTCTCTAGCTGCCGCCGGCTACCATAGCCTCGCCGCTCACCATCTCCGTATCCCCATCCCATCAGATCTACCACACCTCCTGCACTGCTGCTGGTCACCTGCGCGCCCAAGGAGAAGCCCTCGTTCGGAGCTGCAGCGCAACGCACAAGGGGAGGAGCCCCTGCCCCGCCCCTGCAGATAAGGAGGAGGAGGACGTCATCCTACTGCTGGTGCTCGCCTGCACGGCAAGGAGACGCCCTCGTCACACGCTGCAGCAGGACATCTCGACGCCGACGACCACGCTCAAAAGGTTCTCCCTTTCCCCTCCTGCTTGCCTGATCTATCTGTCACGGCTGCACGCGCTTAGCAATACTAGTAGATTGCAGTTCTCTGCTGGCTTACTTGCCTGGTATGAGACCAGAATCAGGGACGAATTAGAGCTTGCAGCTTCTTTGTTGGTTTATTTCCGTCGCACTCTGTTCGGAGATACTCCTGCCATCTGCTGTTGTCGAACTCCAACCACAATCTTTAATTGTTCAGCCGAGTGTAATGGGTTTGCGATTTCTTTAATCGTTGGCAGGACATGTGGCATCTCTGATCAGGACGACGAGGACGCCCCTCTCGGTCGCGCCGCCGGCCACGCTAGCCTCGGCGCTCACCCTCTCCTTCTGCCGCATCAGATCGACCTCTTCCCTGCACCCCCCTCAGCCCAAGAAACGCTGGAGAATGTTGATGGAGGATCTCCTCCGCTTGATGCTCCTGTCTCAACGAACAAGGGCCGACCTCCTGCCCGGTGCAGATAACTAGGAAGAGAAAGAGACCCAACTGCTGCTGCTCGCCTGCAGGGCCTAGGAGAGGTCCTCGTTAGGTTCTGCGGTTAGGCCGCCTCGACTCCGACGACCACGCACAAAGGTCCCTTTTTTCCCTCACGCTGCTCTACTCTTCTTGCCGGATCATTCGCAGCTGAATGAATGCTCAACATGTGCCTGTCTACTAACTATATTGACAAGTAATTAAATATGCCCGTGGAACAACTTTGCTTGCTTGCTTGCCGCTAAGTGCTAGCTAGTCATTCACGAGCTACAAGGTCACCATTTTGCGCCCAAACTGCTCCGTGCTACTCCAAATTGTCTCTTTTATTTATTCGTCATGTGAGCAGCATCACACATTCATTGTTACATCTCTATATGTCTACATAGCTTGTGAACAACATTACGTGGTGCCGTGTCATAGCTTAGTATGCGACACGGGACGGATTTGGTTCCATCTTTAGTTTGGTCAAAAAAATTCTCAACTAACTTACTGATGTGTGCTGCTACGTCCAAACAGCAAGCGAGCGAGTGAAGCTTTTAGGTCCTCATAATTCCTTCTTGCGCTTTTCCCGATTGATATTCTGAACCATATTACACTCTAATGCATGATAGAGTTCCATCTTTATATTGCTAAGAGAAAATAGGCAAGTATTCTTTGAGCTTAATTACAGCTGTCATAGCCGAACCTCCTAGCCTAATAACAGCCATACGTATGACATGCATGCAGGGATGGATTCCTGGCCATGGACCAAATCTTTCTATATGTATTGCGTTTCCAAATCTGAACGTGTATGTATGAATTTTGCAACAAAATTTTCATAGCATATATCCTTCTGTAATATTGAAAGTTCAAGTTCCGACGTTATGCATGATTTAAATATTTTTCAGTTCTTTTTCGTATAATTTATATTTTCTGCATACATGTTTACTAATGCCTCCTGCGGTCCTGCCTATGTCAAAACTATTATAGCGTGTCCTAGTTTCTGAAGCTAGTTCTGGCTGTACCTCCTAGGCTAATAACATCGGCATGTATTCTTGTTTCTTTTTGCCGTGTCATAGTTTGAGATGCGGACTTTTTCTTGTTTCCATATTTAATTTGGTCCAACTTTTTCTCAACCCCTTACTGATTTGTGTGCTACGCCTAAACAGCCCAAACAACA
Organism: Alopecurus myosuroides; assembly: GCA_028641055.1. NCBI lineage: Eukaryota > Viridiplantae > Streptophyta > Magnoliopsida > Poales > Poaceae > Alopecurus > Alopecurus myosuroides. The sequence goes on from JAPCYS010003592.1 coordinate 17,116, forward strand.
AGTGAGCGGCTGAAGTTTTAGGCCCTCATAATTCTGTCTTTGTGCTTTTTCTGATTGATATTCTGATCCATGTTACACTCCCATGATAGCCTTCCATTTTTATATTTGTAATAGAAAAACATAAAAGTGTTCCTTGATCTTAATTACAACCGTGTGATGATTTTTAAACCTATTGTTTCTTTTAGTTTCTGTTTGGATAGGACCAAGTCACATCACTACTCACTGATGCAGTTAAAGCATGCACATCAGAGATTCAAAAAATAAAAGGGGGAGTTAGTGAGAAAAGCAAATAAGAGTTTTAAGTTTTCTACATGATTTAAATATTTTTCACTTCTTTATATCTCGTGGCCAACGGGGAATGATCCCTCCCTTGGTTTTACGTTGTTTGGTAGATGAGACTCCCGGTTTATTCGAGCGCACGCAGCCGAAGCTGGGACTCGAACCGGGCGGCTTGGCGCGCACTCGCAGCCTCTAGCCACTGAGCTAGCACTCACTTCTTTATATCATATATATCTCCTGTTTTCTGCATGTTTACTAGTACATCCTGCATACTTCAAAACTAGTTTAGTCCTAGTTCATTTAGCTTGTCCTAGTTGTACCTCATATAGGGTAATAACAGCGGCATCTATTCTTGTTTCTTTTTAACTGTTGAATGTGTACACATGTATGGACAGATGGAATTCTGTTTTCACTCAAAATTTCGTGTGCATAGCACTGGAAAGGGACGTGCTTGGTTCTTTTGATTGGTATATTGCTTGTACATATAGAGTGCTGAATCTTATATATTTTCAGGCTCTCCGACATCCTCGCCGACCGGCTTATACAGTGCGGCTCACCTCCGGTTGCTTCCACTCGTTGGCTGGTCGGTCCGGTGTGATGCGACCTTTCTGGCTCCGTAAGCGCTGCTGCTCTGCCTGTCCTCCCGTTGCCCGTAATCAGTAGCTGATCTGCGATACGAGTGCGCCGCCAAGTCAGAGTCCAAGAGGACCGACCTGCACGTGGACGCGAAGGAGCAGGAGTCCAGCGGATCAGGTGAGAAATCACTTTATAGAAGCTGGTGTCTTTTTTCTGCCTCGTCCTTGAAATTATCTGTGTGTTCCCAATATAGAATGGCGAGCCTGTTTGTAGATTGTTTTCTAGCATCCTTTAATGTTTTGGCAATCATGTTTTTATTTCTGCTTTTGTGCTTTCTTCGTGATATTTAGGATTAGGAGGGGTTCTATTTAGCTAGCTGGCATCCAGATCTTAGTGTTGTAATTCCTTGTATGGGTATATATTTGTATGCTGCTTATTTATAAGTTGTAGCATGCGGTTGATTTAAATCTTGTTTAGTTGATAAGCTGCAGCGTAGTAGCTACCTTGAGACATGCTATGTTAGGGCATTAACCGTTGAAGAGGGCAAAGTAAAAAAATACTAGCACTTAATGAAATAGGACTTGGCCTGCCATTTACTGTTGCAAGATGTTTCCTTGGCTTATCATGGTGTTTAACTTTGCTCCTGTAATGTGACAAGTTCTACTCATCAATAGAACCATGCTGCCCATTTCTATTAGCTATCAAGATGTGTGAAATTTTTGTGATCTTCTTTAGGTTCTGACCATTTAATTTTTGTGATTAGGGCGTCATCTGGAGCATAAAGCGGTTGGAGCTGGGCGAAGGGAGCAGCCGCTTCACACACGCCCTCGCTGCCCTGCGATGGTGGCGAGTTCAACACGCCGCAACCGTGCCGGCGGTGGACTCTTCTTCATCCCCATGTTTATGTGAGATTCTGCTCCTTCCATTTTTTCCTTTGTGTGTTCTGTGACACCATCGAGACATGGTTATTCTGTGCTCCTGCCACGGAGCCAATGATGATCTGCTTATTTAGGACTCAGTGGTGTGGCTGTATGATTTATGCTCTGCGTGTTGTACAAAGAATAATTATGATTTTGGACTCATTTTTTTTTTCATTGGAGGAATAATTATTCGCCTGTTTATGTGTTGTGCAACTGCAAAACTGGTTTTCTATCTTGTTTAGTTCATCAGTTAGTATCCATATACATGGCTGGTTTGCATTTTATGTTAAAATCTGATGGTTTTGCTCAAATTGGCGGCGTTACAGAAAAAGGTTTCGTTCAGCTTGAGTATTAATTTAGTAGTACTGGCTGTAGAATCTGGACTGACTTGTCCAGTTTATTTTTCGAACGGATCTGATTGGAAGCATGTGAGGAAGGATCAACATCAATACTTTGTTGGTTTTGCTCGCCTAGTCCTCCTAGGAAGTATAGACAGATTTAGCAACTTCGCTTTTCTTGGGTGGTTTTGATTTAGTTTAGGAATTTGATGACAAAGCCGATGAGGCAGCGCCAACGATTCGGAACTGCCTGTGTGTTACCCTTAGAGAAAGGTGAACCCGTTTGTAAATTCTTGTTTAGCATCCTTTTAATTAATGCTTGGGCAAACATCTTGTATTTATGCTTTTATTCCTTTTCTGTGATATTTAGGATTAGGATTGGTTCGATTTTGGCGGCTAGCCGGTATCCATATCTTAGTGTTGTAGTTTCTTGTGTGGTTATATCCCTATGATGCTTGTTTATAAGCTGCAGCATTTGGTTAATTTATATATTTTTAATGGAATGGTTCGTCGAACATGTTGCATTTCTGCTTTTGTTTCTTTCTCTGATATTTATGATTAGGAGGAGTTTGACTTAGGTTCTAGCTGATATCCAGATGTTATTGTTGTAATTACTTTAGTGGGTGTATATCGTTTTGCTGCTGAAACCTTGAGACATGGTGGTGGTTAATTTTGTTTAGTTGATAAGCTGCAGCATCCTTGAGACAATGCTATATTTGGGGCACTGCTGACCATGTGTTATTCTTGTTGAAGGGCAAGGAGGAGGACAGACTGAGAGGCAGCCAGTAGCTGCACACAAGTTGGAAGCTGGAGGACCTAGGGATGGCCAACTGGTAAAAGCTTCCTGTACCTACACTTTGAACCTGATAAGAAGAGACTCTTCTTGCCAAGACTTTGTAGCTCATCCCTACCTTGTTTCATGTTTAGGATTGTGTGATGGAGCTCCTCTGTTTGGTTTGAGAGTGTACATATTTTGCCTCTTGGTAGCAGCATCCCTTGTGGACAAGTGTGGTCAGGCTCTGGAATTTAATTCTAGTGGGTGTATATCGTTTTGCTGCTGAAACCTTGAGACATGGTGGTGGTTAATTTTTGTTTAGTTGATAAGCTGCAGCATCCTTGAGACAATGCTATATTTGGGGCACTGCTGACCATGTGTTATTCTTGTTGAAGGGCAAGGAGGAGGACAGACTGAGAGGCAGCCAGTAGCTGCACACAAGTTGGAAGCTGGAGGACCTAGGGATGGCCAACTGGTAAAAGCTTCCTGTACCTACACTTTGAACCTGATAAGAAGAGACTCTTCTTGCCAAGACTTTGTAGCTCATCCCTACCTTGTTTCATGTTTAGGATTGTGTGATGGAGCTCCTCTGTTTGGTTTGAGAGTGTACATATTTTGCCTCTTGGTAGCAGCATCCCTTGTGGACAAGTGTGGTCAGGCTCTGGAATTTAATTCTAGGACTTCATCATGTGATCAGGCTTAATTGCATTCTAGAGTAGAGCCTTTGCAATATGATTTTATCTAGTGCCTTACTTCTTGTTATGAATGTCGGTTCGTATGGGTTCTTTGATCTATTATAGTTCCAAATCTGGTGGCGTTGATCTGGGAAGAAAATTTAGCTAGTTTTGCATGTATTGGAATCCGATGCATGAATAAGGTATATTTTTGTTTTGGAAGCACGTTGTGTGAATCGTGAAACTGTTCATGTGGTCAATGTTCATCTGCTCTCGTCTCCTCTGATTAAGTTTGTGGTACCATTTTATGGGTGAGAAAGCAGTCTGCTCCTTTCACCCTGATGACTTCTGTCTAACCAAAGAGAGTTCCTGTTAATGGGGCCACTGGTTTCTTGTCTGAGAAATCTAACATAATGGCATGTAGGATTCGTTGCCAGTAACCCTGATGACTTCCTGTCAAGGCTGCTAATAACCTCTGTTCAGCCTTTGTGACTAAAGTACATTATTTTTCTCTTTAGTTTAAGCAAATGATATAAAACTAGCTACTATTACATGCATGCCACAGCAGTCACTAGTTATTAGCCAATCCTTGGTTTAGTGTAGCTTCTGTTTGCTTGATTTCTTTGCAAAAGGTTGCAAAACCTGAGATGTTTTTGTTCTATTTAATTCATGTGCAAGTTCGTGTTCCTGTAACAGGTAGACACACAAGTAGTGCAATCAATACGATGCATAAGGAAGCATAATGTGCGTCATTTTTTGGATCCTGATAATTCATGTTTCATGCCATAATGCTACATGTACTGATTCTGAAGGTGTAATGAAACTAGCTAGGCGGTTTTCTAATTTCCTGCAAGCCAATGTATTTTGTGAATCTCCTAGCGAGTCAGATATCTGAAATTTGTATAATTTTTTACAGAATAAGGGCGCAGCACATGGAGTGCATGTCTGCACCTAGTGGCATCCGAACCAACTTCCATTTGTCAACATTAAAGGAAGGATACAAGTTCGTCGGTAGGAGACAGAGACAACAAGAGGAGCTGTGCACCTTGCCGGCATGTAGCAACCACAGCGGCACACTTGTCGGCGCCATGCACCCTCCTGCTTGGGCCTCCCCGCCGCCTGGACCAACAGCCGAGAGGCGTATGTGAGCGCCCCTTCCCTGGCCTAGCTGATGGCGAGTGCTGCTGCTCTCTGTCTTCATCAAGTCTTGTTCTGCCATAGGGAGGTGAATCCTTCAATTCTAGGCCGGTGAACAGCAGTGGCAGAGGTTGTGGATGTTCCCAGTTTCTCTGTCCAGGTATGCACCTGCGTGATTGATGTTGTGAGATTGATCTGGATGCATATGCGTGATTGTTGATCTAGATGCTGTTTCAATTTGGTCAATGCGATGAAGCCTAGAACTAGAAAAGCACGTCGATTGTTCAGATTGTTGTACCCATGTTCTATGGTTTGTTTGTGTACTGGTAGATCCAAGTTCTATTTTTTAGGACGAGTTGGAAAAGTAGAGTTGTTTATACTTTGATACTTTTAGTTTGGACTAGATTCTTGTTTAGAATCAGATTGTTCCTCGGTTGACAATTAGTTTCATTTTGAATCCTGTTATCATCGATCCATGGCCTGCCTATATTGTGCGGGATCCTCCTGTACATCCTCATATTCGCAGCTTTGTCTCTTCAGTGCTCTACTTATATATCCTGTAACTTGAGCTCCAAAATAGATATCCTTTTTGTTTTTGTATTTCTGGTGAGAAGTGGAGCTGGAGTTGTCTAGGAGGTAGCTATGGCCTGTCGGTAGGCAGCTGTGACTTCTCCGACTACGTGGGTTTAGGTGGAGTCCTCGGGTAGCCATGACACTACACTGGATTTATTTGAGTCTTTAGGCGAGCCATCGGGTATGGGTGGTTATTCTGTTCTCTGGCCATCGAGCCAACCTGTAGATGTCTGAGTAATCTCATAAGCTGTCCGAGTGCTTCCATGTTATGGTCGAAGCTGTCATTTATTTATTTTATTTTGTAATTGTCGTGTTTCTTGCTGGTGATGTTTGTTTTGTTGTTTTCCCACAATGCCAGTTGGACCAACTTGGACCAGAGTATGTCAGTATCTCACCAACTTGGACCAAACCTGTTTCATTTTTTATTTTTTAGTTGTCGAAAAGAGCTAGTAGAATATGGGATCACCAGGTGGGATCATAAGGATTTGGCTATTACTCATTCGAAGTGTCTGCGGAACCTGAAACTCACCCCTTGTAGCTGTTATACTGACTTGGTCGATCTAAACTTGAGATGGGTGTGTTGATCCGAAGCTTTGCTCTATTTCCAATTATTCAGCGTTTGTTCTCGCTGTAACGTTCCGGTTGTTTTGTTACCTCTGTTGTTCCTGGAACACATGTTCTTTGCGTGCTGTATGAACCTTTGCTCGGCGTGGTTTCATTGAGCCTTATCAATGGAACCGGGGACGTCGTCCCTGTCAGTCTAAAAATTTCCAATTATTCAGCCATCCCAGTTAAACTTTGATCTAGTTGTTGTTTCCATATCTTGAAAATTGCAGTGCAAGTTAATATGTCTAGTCTTTTCTTTTTAGAGATTAACCTAGGCAAGCAATTGTTAGTTTGTTTGACACTAGTTTTATTGTTATTATTATCAGCTCTGAAGTTTTAGATACATAAAAACCATCCTACATATGGTTCAAATACCTGACATATATTATAGAAAAAAGCAGGTCCTCCAGATGCACCAAGGAGGCTGACCTGCTACAAGTCCTCTGATGACAAGACGATTCCAAGGATGGGCTTCTGCTCATGATTAACGCACATGTTGGTGAGTACACCTGGCACATCCTCCTGAACCCATCGGCTTATCTTTTATAAGTGCCCCTGCTTCTTGAGTTGTTCAATTAGAGTTGTTGATAATTTTAGTTTGGACAGGGCGTCGTAGATTCTTGTTTAGAGTCAGATTGTTCCTCAGCTGGCAATTAGTTTCGTTTTGAATCCTATTATCTTCTTTGATCCATGACATGCCTGTATTGTGTGGGATCCTCCTATACATCCTCATATTCACAGCTTTGTCTGTGCTCTGCTATATATCCTGTAATTTGAGCTCGAAAAATAAATTTCCTTTTTATTTTGTATTTCTGAGGAGAAGTGGAGCTGGGGCTGTCAAGAAGATAGCCATGGCCTGCCGGTAGGCAGCCGCGGCCTTCTTCTTTGACTCCGTGGGTTTAGGTGAGTCCTCGGGTAGCCATGAGACTGCACTGGGTTTAATTGAGTCCTTAGGTGAGTGATTGGGTATGGGTGGTTATTCTGTTCTCTGGCCATCGAGCCAACCTGTAGATGTCTGAGTAATCTCATATAGCTGTCCGAGTGCTGCCATGTTACGGTCGAAGCTGCCACTTATTTATTTTATTTTATTTTATGAGTGTGGGCTTCTTGGTGTTGATGTTTGTTTTGTTGTTTCCCCACGCGGGGATCCATTTATTTTAGAAGATGTGCTGACAGCAATGCCAGTTGCTTCTATGCGACTATGTTTATGACAATTCCAGTGTCATGTTTATCCCAAATTAAGATCCATCTGCAGTGCATATTTTGTGTGTTGCATGAACCATGTGTATAACAAGTGCCAAGGATGCGATATTTGATCTGATTATTGGCGTGCTGTTTGTGAAGATGTTGTAATATAACGTGAATGCTGATCGATACCATGTTCTTTGTCTGGTGCAGGGGAGGAATATTGACGAGGGCGACTCATGGCTCTGGATGACTCCGGTGGTGCTGGTGCCGCATCTTGAATCAATTATTGCGACTTTTACTAGTCTGAGTTATGTCGTCCCAAATCAGAAGTTGTAGTAAGTGATTTGCTAGAGTTCTTCTTGCAAATTCTGCATCATTTTGTTGTAGTATTGGCACTTTTTTTTTACTCCTGTCTATGTCCCAGTTGGAAGTTCAAGTCCCTTCCTGGCAGAGTTTGGTCTTGAACCTGATCGCCTCGCATGGCATTTTAGGTGTGTTTGTGGTTCTCCCATTTTCTCCGCTACATGCTCTTTGATATCAAGTGTAGATTTTTAGACGAGTCGTGTTTAGTGGTAGTGGAGGTCCATTGCCTGTTATGTTGATTGCCTGTTTAGTGGTAGAGGAGGTCCATTGCTTGTATGCAATTTATGTTGATTGCGATTCCGGTGGCACGATTATGCCGAAGGAAGAATATTCATATCTATGTGTTGTTGAGCATGAAGCCATGTGTATGACAAGTGCCGTGTTGTTGTGGTATTTAAGCAGCAGATTATTGTTGTGGTCTTTGTGAAGTTGATGTAATATACTACTGGTAATTAACATGTTGACAAAGCTTTGTCTGGTGCAGGAGGCGAGGACGATGCGTGGCTCCGGACCACAGCTTCACCATCGATTCCTTGCGTGAAAGTATTGTTTGGTCTGGTTGCGTAAAAGACGGCGTTGTGTTGTGGCTCGTCTCTGGTTGCTGCCGTGTTTATGTTTTTTCTGGGGTGAATTGTATCATCGTCCAAATCACAAGGTGTAATAGTTTGCATTGTGCAGATGTATGAAACTCGTGAGCTTGCGTTTCTGTTTGATACAGCTTGTGAGGTACCAGTGCTATGGTTAAAAATTAGAAAATTTCATGTCAACAATTTACGTTTGTTTTTCTTTTTTCTTGAAGAGAACTGGCCGGTTTTAACCTGAACCAGGGCCGGTTTTCGTTGTGTCGTTGGAATAAACGTGTATGCGAAGCAAGCTTAGCTGCATGTGCTCTCATAATAAATATAATTAACATGCGCCTGTCGCATTGAACTGTGCCGAAAGAAACAGGGAGAAAAAATCTTACTCTCGGATGGTGTTCCTTCTCCAATTGTCAGTTCAAATGGATAGAAGAGGGGGAAAAAAAAAAAGGCGAAACGAAGGGTAGTACATGCATGTGCTGTCGGTAATTGTAGCAAAATAAACGAATAACTACTTGTAGTAGTATGTATGTGACGGAGGATCATCTCTGAAAACTAGCAACGGATAAATTCACGTATTAATTTTGCTTGGTTGGTAGCGATGAGTTTTAGGCGAGTTAATTAGGGGAGGTAGAGGGCCTCGCGGCGCATTGCATTTATTTAGTAGCTAGCGCTGGAATTTAGGGGGGGCGGTTGGTTTATGTATTGCGGAAAGCGTGAAAAGCGAGCGGGAGAAGCCGTGATCCCCGCCAAGCTAAAAATTCGAACCTTTTCAGCCCCTGCCAAGCGGGTGGCTCTATATATAGGAGGGCATGGCGAGAAGCCGCGTGCGGGCGCGTGCGACTTAGGACTTAGGGACTTGGGCGTGGCGGCAGAGGGTGCTAGATGTCCTCTGACTGACTGACGACTAGACTAGAGCAGGCGATGGATGGGCCGCGGCGGCAGGTAAGCAAGCAACCATGACTAGTTGATCCTCTTGTGCTTGGAATTGTTTCTTCTTGGTGCAAGCATGTAGCTAGCTATGTAGTACGTACACGACTAATGAATCAACGGATTTGTACCAGTAGCCACGTGTATATAGGCCAGTAGTACGTAGTATCCTGTGTGTGGTGATTGATCGTTCCCTCCTTGCAATTGTTAGTTCGTTTAGCAATCTCATCCGTTTCTCTGCAAAAAGGCGAACCTGGCTGATGGAGGCGCGCGTGCGAGATACGGGGAAAAAAAAGGGACACGTTCATACGTTGGTGCTTTACTCGATCGCGTCTCCTCAGCAAAAAGGAACGGAAAGGGCGTCTCTCGTGCGGGGCATGCGGCCGAAGCCCGAAGGTACTTCACCCAGCTGGAGGAGTACGGCTGGTCCACGTTAACGCTGGTACCGACGTACGTTGTACATGCATCGGTGCCAAATATGTGCGCCACTACCGATTCCTCGTTTTTTTTTTTCTTTTTCTTTTAACTGGTCCGCGTCGATCGCCCAGGGATCCGTCTGCCAAATACGTGCCCGTCGCTGGACCAATGCAACAAGGGGGCGGCTCTAGGCAAGGACAGGCGCGTCTGCTGGGGAAATCGGGAGAGCTCGTGTGGGCCTTTGGCTGCGGAGTAGAAATGCTCCTAGTGGAAGCCTGCCCTGTGCTTACGGAGAAAACGGCCCAACTGTAGCCCAAGGCGAGGACGGCGATGGCGTCCTGAAATATCCGCGTTGCCGCCCGAAGGTAACCGTCTCAACCAACAGCACAGCGCCTCTCTTCTTCTCCGGCAGAGCTCCAAGAAACCAAGAACCCACACCTCCCCTTCTCTCTCCAGCACTCCAGCGGCAGCGACCGATGGACCTCTTCGATGACGGGTACCACGTCTGGCTGCGGAGCCGCGTCCTCGGCACCTACCTCCACGCCGACAGCGATGGGGAGGGCGTGTCGCTCCGCCGGGGCCGCAAGTCGCTGAAAGCTGCGTGGGCGGTGCACATCTACCTTGGCGACGACGACATCCCGTACGTGCTCCTCCACAGCGCCGCCTACGGCCGCTACCTCGCCGCCACCGACACCTCGGCGCCGCGCGGCTGAAAGTGTTCAGTGCAATGGCTGAACATTTTTGTAGCTAGTGACAGTACTGGCCGTAATTGCCGCAGTGTTGACATCCTTGTGGATAATCCCGCATTTCACTGTAGGAGTTTTTGCAGAGAGTTGAACAAGCGCGGATAATCTTGCATTCCTTGTGGATGATGAATGCATTAATGTCACGGCGTTTCGCATAAATGAAACATGCCGTGGTTGTTACAAATGGATTGATGGTCCTGCAATTTCTTTTAGATGATGTAGGGCGTTCTTCAAGGGAGCTGGAAAGGAATGTTGTCCTGTGACTTGTGTGTTCTGACGTCCAGCACCGCAACTCTGAATAAGACCACAGATGTTCCTTCTGTAGCAAAGTATACATGGTCTATTGAATATTATATTTGTATTATTAAGTAGCCAAGTATACATCTATCTCTACATATCCTTCTGTAGTTGCAAGTTTGCAACCAATAAAAACATCCCATATCTTAGTTCTAAATATAATGCTAAATCACATTTTGTGGCCAATATGCCATACTACGCATTCATATGCTTTTGGATGGTTAATAAAAACACATAGGAAAGGGGCATACTAATATACACGCATGGTGAAGCCATCTCTGGTGCTCCAGTGGTTTCCTTTTTTCTTTGAAATGAGGATTCTTGCCTCCGCATCAAAATAATACACACCACCTTTTTTTTTCCATTTACCCAAAAACAAAAAACCACAAAGACTTACAAGGAGATATATCAATCAACCGGAAGCTACCTCCCCGACAAAAAATGTCGCTACACCTATAAGATTGATAAAGGGGGAGCCGTCTGTCCCGACCTCATACAACTACACACATCATCTGAAACCGGTGGACTCACCAAGCTGCCCGACAGCAAGCCGGGAGCACAAACCAGTTCGGGAGACCCTCGACATGCACCACATGCACATTGAGAAGTCGCCGCTGCCATCTTCCTATAACCCATCTTCGGGATTAATCAATGCAATGGCATTATATGGCCTCTTGTGGACGCTGCCATGACGCTAGATAGCACCACCTTACTATGCGCGTCAATCAGCACGCATCCGTCGCCGAGACCCGCCAGCGCCACGCCGTCGAGACCAACCGCCCTCGACGAGGTAGATTAACACCGCTCCACCAGCAGACCCTCTGTATGCATCCCGTGCTCCAAAACGATGTACTATAGAGGGTAAACGACAACGAAAATGCCACCAAAGTCTGATCAAGGATTAATCCAAATTTAGGGTATCCCCCGGAACATTAGGCATGAGGCGTGATTGCAACAACGATGCCTTCATCAAGGTAACAATGTCTAAGGACACCGTCATCATCGGCTCCGATCACATCAGAACCCAGCTCTCACCGGCCAACCGCCTCGCCCCGACCCACGCGCCCTAGCGAGGAGCCGAGCCGCATGAGATGTATGCCACCTCCAACCACCGTCCATCTACCCGGAGAGATGTCTTCACGTCTTCGCGACGCGGCTGTGCCGTGACGCCCGACAGAACACGACAAAGTCCAGCTAGCTCGTCAATGTCGGCACCACCATGGTGCTAGGCTGCCTTCGCAGCCAGGACGAACCGCCCCACTCCCCATAGCCAC